>JASSUY010034479.1:0-30862 GCA_032466535.1 Forpus xanthops
AACCATGCCACCCAAGGCTATGTCCAACCCGGCCTTGAACACTGCCAATGATGGAGCATTCACAACTTCCCTGGGCAGCCCATTCCAGTGCCTCACCACCCCTACAGTGAAGAATTTGTTCCTCATATCCAATCTAAACTTCCCTGTTTAAGTTTGAATCCGTTACCCCTTTTCCTAGCGCTACAGTCCATAATGAATTGTCCATCTCCAGATTCCCTATAGATCCCCTTCAGATACTGGACGGCTGCTAGGATGTCTCCACGTAGCCTTCTGTTCTCCAGGCTGAACAGCCCCAACTTTCTCATACATAATTTGAACCTTTAGATAATTCATAATAGCTTTGTATCATTCATGATTGCATGCGTATTTAAGTGCTACTTTCTCTTTTTAAAACATTGGCCATCTTTAATTAATACAAGTACAGCAGAGAGCACTTTGCTGACGTGATTAATCCACACAGAGCTGCAATAATCTGCTGGGTAAATTACATCTTATGAGTTTATAGAGTTTGTATTAGGACAGAGCAGCACTTGGTAACAATTGATGCCCCAGTTTTGAGCTCCAGTATCTATACAATAAGGGTCTGGGAGGCAGGAATGATTTTTTTTTTTAATAATAGTCCTTGGGTATTACCATTAAAGCAATACCATGTTATTCTTCTGTGAATTAAGAACAGGTGAATGCAGATTTTTAGTGATGGTAAGCAGGTGACTCAAAATGATATTTCTTTGGTTGGAACTAGATGAGGCCCCTTCCAACCTTCTGTGGAATTCTGTGATTCATAACTCTGTCAATAGGTAAGTCTGTGTTCAAGTTTCCGTATTTTATTTGTGTCTCAGGCACAGAGATACTTTTAAGGAATGCACAACATAGATAGAAACACAGTACTTTTGAGAAATGAATGGTCTCTATGTATTGTTTCACTTTGGCCAGGTTAACAAGTTGAGGAGAAATTCTGAAGTAACTCTTGCAGTTTAGTCTTCCTCAACCCTTTTTGCTTTAAACTTCTTTCATTGCGACCAGTCTTTTGGGTTTTCTACCCTTTCCCCTTGTTGCAGATTGACAGAAAAATCTAGGCTTCTCTTCTTTGCATTTTTCTAAAAGGCATGACAGAAATGAGGCAGCCTCAGCTCAGCTGAAACCAGCAGAGTTTCTGCCACAAGTCTTCTTAATGGGTCGTGTTTGTGCTGTGTAGCTCACTTGAGACACCTTTTCTGAGAATCCAATGCCATGTGATGCATCACTGCTGTTTTACACTAGCAATTTCTTGTTCACATCCAGTATAAGAAAGATCCACACTTGGAGAATTAATCCCTTCCTTTATGATGCAATTATACATAAAACGGTGCAGAAAAGAACTGAAAGTTTTCCCATCTGGAGCTGAGGTGCTGGGTCTACTTGAGTATTGCTTGTAGGGCTTTATGTTTAAAAAGCCGATCCAAAGTAACCTGAGGCATTTGTCAAAATTTATTCTCTTTAAAAACAAACAACCCAATGCTTAATTTAACATTACGGGTTTGATTAAATTAATTGTTGTCTCTGACTATGTCTTAGAGATTTATATTCCTTGTCAGCATGGCTAAACCAAACTCTCTGCTAGCTGAACGCCAGTGGTTTCAATTAATTTAATGCATTTGTAGCTTTGCATAGTTGTATTTTGAGGCTAGGCTGTTTAAAGAAACACTGGGGAATTTTAAATTTAATGTCCTATATTTTGCTGCCTTTTAAAAAAATCCAAGATGCTCCAAAAATTGTCTTCAGGCTTCAAACACACATTTTCTTGTCTTAAGTTACTAGCCACAAAAAAAATAGGAATTAAATGAGGATGTAATCTAGTTCACCGAGTAGTTGTTTCACTACAAAAGCACAAGTGTTAACTTTCCACCATCTGGGCAGTTCATATCATTAGCTATTAGAGTGGTGATGCTGCTCACAGTCCCTCCTCAGATGCATATTGAGATAGCTTTTTTCGCTGGATATATTGCATGGCAGGATAATATCCCTTATTTAATCTGCAAACCCTCAAGATCCTTCCTGTCCTAAATTTCTACAGGAAAAGCTGTATTATTAGCTCTTGTGCTTTTCCTTGCTTTTTTTCCTCCCCATGGTTAAAATGTCAAAAGAAAACTACTCCTACTTACAAGTCAGTTGCTCTGCTCCCTGTCTATTAAATCTTTTTACTGCTGGATTCTTGGCCTTTTAAATCTCTTGCAAAGGACAGTTGTGTCCTTTCAGGAAGCTCAGTGGTTGACAGTCAGATGCCAGAGGTTTACTTACATTATCTGCTTCTTGCCTATTAGTAAAGGACTCTGTGAACTATGCACCGCACTCCTATTACACTTCTACAAGCACCAACAAACACTATCCAGCAACAGAAAAAGCAATAAAATAAATTAATTTACCATCTGGACCACAGGGCAAGTTTATGCCAATATTCAGGGCTAAACATGAGGCCACCTTAGCATCTCCATGACAGGTAGTGCAGCAGCCACCCCTGCAGATGGTGTCTTTGGACCAAAAGCAGCTGCCCCTTGATGGCCAAGCGAGGCCAGCCCATGCCAAGCAGAAGCATTGATCTGCCACTTGCTGCTTTCCCTTTAGAGACTACATAGGGTTAGAAGATGGAAACCGGAAACTGGAATCGTTCTGTATCACTCCTGCTTGTGAGAAGTGCGACGCAAGCGTGATTCAGAAAAGGATGGATGAGGGAAGAAGCTGTTCCAAAGCTTGAGCTCCTGTCTAAAAATTAAATACAGTTTTACAGCCTTGAGAAGGGCAAGTGCCTTAGAGTGAAACTTGGGGTTTTTATAGTACTTCAGGAAGGCAGATGTGAGTTGAAGAAGGTTTCATAATGAAGCTGATCCTTCCTTACAAGTGTCAAATCTCATGTAAACTTTTTTCCTTGCTGTCTGTTTTTGGCTGTATGTCCAGGCATATGAAAGATATATGTAGCTGTCTGTCTGGAACTGAGAACATTGCCATATAAATGAAGGTTTTCTCAATTAAATAAAGAAACAACGAACTTCTCTGATTGTATTCAACTAAACCACTTCAATGGAAACTAATGGGCAAATTTAACAGAAAGTGTTCAAGAGCTTGTAAGTCTAATCAGTAAAGGTCAGTTGTATAGAGTCTGGGTTGAGATTTTTGTTCATATGGATGTGGATGTGGTCATTCAGACCATAAATATAATAAACGTATGCTCATTATAATAGTTTTACTGGATTTTAGTTGCTGTAATTGCCTCTTGGTTATTCAATAATCTCAGATAATAGACCTCCTTTTGTTAAATTCTCTTCACTAATTCTGTCCTGGACTAGTTTTGTAAGGTCCTTAACTTTGTTAAAGATCCCAGCCAAGCATGATGCTGAAGGATGCTGCTGACATTCTGTACTCTGAAGAACCAGACTGATGTTTTTAACCGACTGCTCTCTAAGTAGCCAGTTACTAGATACTGAGTTATAAGAGAGTAGAAGGCACAGGTGTTGTCTGCATATCAGGATAGAAGAAGCCATACATAAAAAGGCATATTAACAGTGAGCATGCTTGTTAGAAACAAAACTATTGTCTAAGATAGGTAGGGGTTTTTTTTTCCCTATTTATTTCTTTGTAATCCTCTTAAAATACATGTCCTAAATACAGCTCCTAAAATAATTTTCTTAATATTGACACTTTTGTCTCCCAATTGCTTCACTGTTTTGGGGGGTTAGGTCCTATTTGATAGTAGACTTATTACCAGGTTCAATTCCTTACCCCTCAGTGTGAAGGCTCAGAGCAGCTTGAGCAGTTTTCACCTTGAGCCATTTTCATCCCTTATTCCTTTGCCATGTATGCCTTATACCTGAAAGTGGTTTGCTGTCTTATTGCACCTTTCTCTGGCATTCATCTTATTTAATCTCCTCAAGATTAATTTCTGCCACCTGCGCCAAAGAAGACCCAGGCCTAATCTCCTGTTGAGATTACTGTCAGTAATGCTGTCTGATTTCATGTTTTTACAGCTCCAAGCACAATTAGGTTTCAATCTTGACTGGTCCTTTTGGATTGGACACCACAGAACACACATTACACAATAAGCGAGAGGATGGATGTTTCTTCTCTTTTTTTTTCTTAATAACTCTTGCACTTCTATCACGGTGTGTTCAGAAGCTAACGAGAAACACAAAATGGCAAAATCCAAAATTGATTTTTTTTTTTTTTCTAGCAGAAAAGAGATTCTGGTTTCAAAAAAGCTCTACAAATGTCCTTTAAATCCTAGTGCTTTTAATTTGTAAGACAGCTATGGATGGCCAGTACACTGACTATGCATGCATCAGTGCACAGTACAAAGTATATGTGGCTTTATTAGCCACTCCATATGGCTAAAAATGAGTGTTGTATCACTGGAGGCTATTTGAGAATGAATTGAAAAGGTTATATTCTGCACTGTGTCATATTCCAATGGTTTCTTTCCATAGTCAGTTTTGCGGCAACATGACTTAGTTTAACTGCAAGATATAGTAGATCTTCACACAAAATTCAGCATTTAACAGGGTTTTTTAATTATTATCTTTTCTTTCTCTTCAGAATTCCATGTTCACCCTGTTCTCCTCCTTTAGCCTTTTTAAAGTTCTGATCATTTCTTGTCTATAATTGCTTTTTGCTTCTGTAAGTTCTTACCTCTACCGTAAGATTCTCATGGGATGATTGCTCTGCTTGCAAATACGGGGCATCTATTGTCTGTCTATGAACTGAAACATTGAGAAGGGAGAATACTGAATCCTTATGAGAATTGAGTTCTGTAATAAAGCTAAAGCTATATGATAAAAGTAACTGCCGTGCATCTTTCAGTAGGTCAGCTGTGATCTCTCTGTTCACTAATCTCTGCTGATAACTTCTGAAACACAGTAACCCTCTAAAGCACTTCAAGCAGCTCACAAATCTGCTTTCCATTTTTTAAAGTTTCCTCCTTTTCCCCCACAAATGAGAACTTCCATCTAGTTTATCTCCAAAACATTTCTGCAATTGCATTTGCAGGCAGGGTAGTCTGAGGTTGTTTTCAGTATAAGGAAAATTGAAGCTCTTCCATGACTCTTTGTTGAGGAAATGGTGCAAATTAATTCTTTTGGAAGAATTGGCTTTTGGAAAGGAAGAAATGCTAGAAAACTGCATGTACGTTTTGTATATACAATGATAAACACTCTAATGTGTAACGAGCAACTGCTCAATAGCTGTTACTGGGTGCCAAAACAAGATTTCATGATGCTTTAAAATTCAGTGCATGAAAGTCAGGGTTGTTGTGGGAGTTTGATTTTGTTTGGTTTTTTTTTTGTGTGTGTTTGTGGGTTTTTTTTGAGTGTTTTTTTGTTGGATAGTTTTGATTTTTTTAATGGCAAGACATATAATAACATAGTCAACAAAGTGATATGGTAGTAGGTGTTAATATGCCCCCAAAATAATGATCTCACCTGCACCAGCATTAATGGTGCTTGAGGAGATTGCTGGTTATCATCAGCATATGAAGCAGTGGAAGCTATTAGAAACAACCTGTCTCCTGAGAGCAAAAAGAAGAAAACACACATTAAATGCATCACCACTCAGAAGTTACAGTTTATAGAGTCAGAAATACTGTCTTTGTGGTGTACAAGACAAAGAGAGAAGATTGTCATTTTAGAGGGGGTGCAGAGTAGGGACGAAACACTGCATCAGCTTTATCAGCCAATGCCCACAGCTTCTGGTGGAGCTTAGAACTCCCGTTTCCAGGCATATTCTGTTTTCACCCTGGTTTCAGGTACCTGTTGAATGCCCAGGGTTCTATTTAAACTGCTCATTTTGCCTAAAATAAAGGGGCTTGCCAGGACATGCAACTATTTCGATTGACTGTTAACACATATCTTATGTCAGGGACAATTTAACCAACAGCAGTATGGTTACCTACACTATTCAAATCAGGTTATAGGTTGTTGGGCTGAGGGGATGTTGATTTGTGGTTTTGTTCCTAGGGGGGGTTAATAGCTCTTCTGAAGCTTCCATTTATTTACTAAAATCTAATCTGGAAATGTAGAGACAGTACCAGATAATAGAGGGTTTTTTTTTGCTATTAAAAGAATAGCACAATAATGCATTTCTATATCATTTTGTGATTTGTGTGCCAGGCATGTACTCTATTGCAAACTGTTCCTGGTATTAACCACTATGGGATTCAAGCTATATTTGTTTTGTCAGACAGACATATTCCTGCTATTAACTTCTGGATAACACCAGTGCCTCAGCTAATGAAAAATTACGGCTTAAACAAAGGACTCAGTTTGCTTCTGGAAGGATCCAATTGTAGAAGAGAAGCACATCATGCTTGTGTTGACCAGTATATTCTGCCTTGCTTTGTTTCATTATATTCAATCCTTTGTCAGAGAAAAATTGTATGAATTCCCTTTTTTTAACTTCTCCAGTCTCTCACAATCTGAGCATTTGATATGGTTGATGATAACATTCTATTGGATAAATTAGCCTCCTAGGGTTTGATAATTCAACTCTGAAATGGATCACTACATATGCAAATCTATGGGGTTAAAGAGATTACAGTCATTTCAGGGGCTTTTTATTTCCTTTTGAAATAGCAGAACTGTTGAAACTGCTATGTATGATTTTGTCTAATATTTCTGCATTTATATATTTTTAAATCTAAATTCTGTGTTATAATATGCTTCTGCTTGTTAATTGCATAAATGCTTGTGTGCTGGTGTTTCTATGAAGAGAAATGGGGGAAGATGGAAATACCCATTTAGAAACTAGCTATGGAATTCCCTGCTTATTTCTTCTATTCTAGAATTGCAGTCATTTTGGAAGTGAGACTGCTTACTGTGGCCTTAAAATGCTGAAGCTGAAAGATTTGGAGACTGAAATTCTCACTCCATGAAATCAGTAAGGTCAGCAGAGGCAGTGCTAGTTTTCTTCATGTTGTTCTGCTAATACACCGTAATCTGTCCTGGGGGACCTGAGCTAATCACAGCTTTCCTGTTGAGGCTGTCAGCAAGGATTTCAGTCACTGCTAGTGCTCTCCTGGTTCCTTTGATTTGGATAGCTGCCTTGCTGCAATACCATCATTATAAGGACAATACTCATTATGTTTCTTCATAAATACTTATTATTTTTGAATACCTACTCAAGGTTTCTTAATAAACACTATTCTAGATCTATAGACATCACTGTGAAGTAGCTAATTCAGATCTTGATCTGTGCAAGGTGCTTGTAATAGGAGGCATGTTGAGTTACTGGACTCAGTGGCGTTAGAGCTTCTCTAATTTATATATAAGGCCGGGTTGGACATAGCCTTGGGTGGCATGGTTTAGTGGAAGGTGTCCCTGCCCATGGCAGGGGGGTTGGAACTAGATAATCTTAAGGTCCTTTCCAACTCTAACTATTCTATGATTCTATGATTTCAAGCCTCCAGTACTTAACAAGTTTACATTTCTAGAAGTTTTTAAAATTCACAGCAATTAGAATTAATTTGCCTCTCAGGATCATTCCCACTGTCTCCTTAGCATCCTACATAAAGCAATGACATGTGGCTTGTGCAAGCAGATGGCCTGAAGGTAACACATAGAGAGCTGTCTGGATTTGGAACACAGGTGCTGATCGGTTTTGCTGGGGAGTAAATCCTGATGTCTTTGATCCATGAAGGTGTTTTGTCTTCTTTCTTTCTTGCACAAGAGCTTCCTAATCACGTTCTGTAGCGTCATACTTGATCATCAGGGTTTTGTACCTTTTCAGATCTTTGAGTTGCTACAAAGGTATTGATGCACATGAAAAGTACCTTAACGGGTCAGAGAGGAAGATGGGCTAGCTCCAGCTCCCCAGTAATCTCTGCTGTTGACCACCAGCAGATGCACAGGGAAAGTATATCAAAATCGGAACACAATTACAATGATAAGGCCTTGTACAGCTTTCCCACTTCCAGTAACCAGCAGGTCAAGAAGTTCCTGAGCCAGAAATGTCTTCTAGGCAATGATGTTTAGTTGGACCCAGCTGTCATGAGTTTGTCTCTTTTTTGAGAATATTTTTATTTTTGGGTTTACCTGATAGCGCATGGCAGTGCCCCAGTTCATTGGTGTTCTGTGGAAGAAAACATTGTTTAGTTTCATTTAAGTCTTCTACCCAGTAATCAGGTACTACTGAATTACGTACTGTGGGAAAAGTCAAACACACCTCAGTCAGCCTTTCCAATTTACTTATGTTTATACAATTTCCTCAGCAGTTTGCAAAACCAATTTAATAATACCTTAGAAAAGCCATTCTATGCTCTTGATTATTGGTGTTGTCATTTTATGATACATGTTTCAAAGAACGTACCACAAAGCAACCCAAAACCCAGCCATAAGTAAAATTACATTCACTGTAAAGGAAATATGGGCATCTACCTATAATGTACCATTAACAGCATATTCTGTTTCATTCTGTATTCCTTTCCTAAACAACTAGTATCATATTTGCAATCTGAGAGTTCAGATTTCATATCTAAAGATTAATTCAGAACGTCTTCAAAAATCCTTTCCCACAAGAAATAATTTATTCAGAGACACTCATTCTATATATTGAGTTAGCCTCTGATAATTTTTTTCCATATTTACTAATCCAAATTTACTAATGAGCAATTTCATCTACCATTTTATTATTAGCTATTCAAATATCATGAGACCCTTCTGGGGCTCTTCACACACAATAATTTTCTATCATTAGTAAACTTCACTACTGCAACATTCACTCCTTTCAAAGTTTTTTCAGGAGATGCTCCCCAAAACCTTGGTTTCTTCCTAATCTTGTTCTGTGAAAACTATTGATTTGTTCATCTTATTTTTCATCCTGGAATCTCAGACTGGCTTGAGTTGCAAGGGACCTTAAAGCTCATCCAGTTTCAACCCCCTGCCACAGTCAGGGACACTTCCACTAGACCAGGTTGCTCCAAGCCTTGTTCAACCTTGCCTTGAACACTACCGGGAATGGGGCAGCCACTGAATAACATGATTGTTGGCTTCTTAAAATTTCAGAAGATTTAAAGGAAATAACTTTTTTCTACAAAATCCTTGTTCATGCTTTCCCATTATATCATGCCTATCTACATGTTTAATAAATGTATTTTAATTGTCACTTTCTGTTCCTCTGAAATTGAAGATCATTTAAGTGATGACTTACATACCAGAGGTTGTTGCATGAAATTTTCATGGTCACGTTCATAAAATGAAAAACATATAGTAGTCCAGGGGATTTGTTTTTTGTTGTTGTTCATTTTGCTAATTTGATCTTAAACTTACTGATAGTTCCTTTTTTTCAAGGAAATTTAAGGTGGGTCTTTTACTAAAGTATCTTTGAAGATAGTGACAGAGGAATTTCAGTGGTGCCTTTAAAGAGCACTGGTGCAATGAATGTATTAGATTTGCCGCTTTTATGTTATTTTTGAGTGCTTCTTTTATGCTCTGATCTTTGAATAGCCCAAACTGGAGACTTCCTGAATTGCTGTGAGAGAAGGTGGCTGTGAAACAAAGGGGATGCAGCTATTTGTGCTTTGTGCTTTTTTGTGATCAGTGTCTATTATAGTTTGACTCATCTAGCTCCAGTGCTAATTAATCAGTTAATCTTTCCTTCTATTCGTTTCATTTTAGCATTACTTATTTTTAATGGTTGAAATACTCTTTAATCCTCCACTTGAAGTGTTTTATCTCATATTTGGTCTTGTATTACACATTTCCGTGGCAAGATATGCATCACTAGAAGCTGATGAAAACCTCATAACAAGGTCCATGCTGCTGTATTTTATCCTTTTAGCTGTTTATTTTATTTTTATTGTAACTATTTTATTTTAAGCAGCTCTCTTTTGTAAAGCCAGCCCTTAGATTTAAAGGTACTTTTTTCCTCTATTTTGGGCTTGGCTTAACTCCCTATTTTTGCATGTTCTGCTTAGAGACAGTTCCTTAAGAAGTGTTCTTATTTATTTCCTACCATGGGGGATGATAGGATTTCCTATCATAGATGATTACATAATTTCCTGCAACAGTCACCCTTTCATGGGGGACTTCAACCACTCTGATATCTGTTGAAGGAATGGTAGGCCTGGCACAAGCCATCCAGGAGGTTCCTCCATTGTGTGGAAGGCAACTTCCCTCTGTAAGTAATAGAAGGAGAGGTGCCCTGCTTGACCTTGCCCTCACCGACAGGGAAGGGCTGGTTGGAAATGTGATGCTCCAGGGGAGCCTTGATTGCAGCAATCATGAGATGGTCGAATTTGAGATCCTCAGGACAGTGAGAAGGGCGTGCAGCAAGCTCACTGCCCTGGACTTCAAGAGAGCAGACTGTGGCCTCCTCAGGAACCAACTCAATAAGTTTCCATGAGATACAGCCCCTAGAGGGCAGGGGGGCCCAAGAAGGTTGGTTGATATTCAAGGACCACATGCTACAAGCTAAGGAGTGTTGCATCGCAACTAGAAGGAAGTGCAGCAGGAGGGCCAGGAGACCACCTTGGATGGGTAAGGAGCTGCTGAGGAAAATTCAAAGAAAAAAAGAGACTTAAAAAAGGTGGAAGCAAGGACAGGCAGCCTGGGAAGAATACATGGATGTTGTTTGGGAAGCTAGGGACCAAGTTAGGAAAATAAAGACCACTTAGAATTAAACTTGCCTAGGAATGTTAAGGATAACAGGAAGGGATTCTATAGGTACAATGCAAATAAAAGACAGACTAGGGACAATGTGGGCCCCCTCTGGAAGCTATCCAGAGAACTGGCTACCCTGGATTTGGAGAAACCTGATGTTCTTAATGACTTCTTTGCCTAAGTCTTCGCTGGCAAACACTCTGACCACACCACCCAAGTCATGGAAGGCAGATGCAGAGAAAGTAGGAACAAAGTTTTTAGGCCCACAGTAGGAGAGGATCTGATTCGAGACCATCTTAAGAACCTGAACATACACAAGTCTATGGTACCTGATGAAATCCATCTGTGGGTCCTAAAGGAGCAACCAAATGAAGTTGTTAAGCCACTATCCATCATATTTGAAAAATCATGACAGTCAGGTGAAGTTCCCAATGACTGGAAAAAGGGAAATATAACCCCCATTTTAAAGAAGGGGAAAATGGATGAGTTGGGGAACTACAGACCAGTCAGCTTCACCTCTGTGCCTGGAAAAATCATGGAGCGGATTCCCCTGGAAGTCATGCTGAGGCACATGAAAAACAACAAAGTGGTTGGTGACAGCCAGCATGGCTTCACTAGGGGGAGATCCTGCCTGACCAATTTGGTGGCCTTCTATGATGGAGCTACAGAACTGATGGACAGGGGTAGAGCACTTGATGTCATCTCCCTGGACATGTGCAAAGCGTTTGACACTGTCCCACATGACATCCTTGTCTCTAAATCAGGGAGAAACCAAGTTGACAGGTGGACCACTCAGTGGAAAAAGACCTGGCTGGATGGCCACACGCAAAGAGTTGTAGTCAGTGGCTCAATGTCCAGCTGGAGACCAGTAACGAGTGGTGTCCCTTGGGGATTGGTGTTGGGACCGGTCTTGTTCAACATCTTTGTCGGTGACATGGACAGTGGGATTGAGTGCACCCTCCGCAAGTTTGCTGATGACACCAAGCTGTGTGGTTCGGTTGATACGTTGGAGGGAAGGAATGCCATCCAGAGGAACCTTGACAAATTTATTAGGTGGGCTGATGTCAACATGACGAGATTAACCATGACAAGTGTAAGGTCCTACACCTGGGTGGGAGCAATCCCAGGCACAGCTACAGGTTGGGCAGAGAAGAGATTCGGAGTAGCCCTGAGGAGAAGGACTTGGGGGTGCTGCTCCATGAGAAAATGAACATGAGCCAGCAGTGTGCACTCACAGCCCAGAAAAATAACTGTACCCTGGGCTGCATCAAAAGGAGCGTGACCAGCAGGTCAAAGGAGGTGATCCTGCCCCTCTACTCTGCTCTCTTGAAACCTCACTTGGAGTATTGTGTGCAGATCTGGTGTGCTCAACATAAAAAGGACATGGATCTTTTGGAGGAAGCCCAGAGGAGGGCCACGAGGATGATCAGCAGAATGGAATACCTCCCGTATGAAGATAGAATGAGAAAGTTGGGTCTGTTCAGCTTGGAGAAGAGAAGGCTGCATGGAGACCTCATAGCAGCCTTCCAATATCTGAAGGGGGCCTATAGGGATGCTGGGGAGGGACTCTTCATGAGGGACTGTAGTGAGAGAACAAGGGGTAACGGGTCGAGACTTCAACAGGGGAAGTTTAGTTTGGATATAAGGAAGAAATTCTTTAGTTTAAGGGTGGTGAGGCAGTGGAATGTGTTGCCCAGGGAAGTTGTGAATGCTCCATCGCTGCGGTGTTCAAGGCCGGGTTGGACATAGCCTTGAGTGACATGGTTTAGAGTTTGGTGTCCCTGCCCATAGCAGGGGGGTTAGAACTAGATGATCTTAAGGTCCTTTCTAGCCCTAACTATTCTATGATTCTATAGCAGGAAAATTTAATGAGATGTAACTTTGTTGCTAGAGAAATATCTCACTCAGCTTACATGATTTATCACTTCTTCCAGTCTCTCCTATCATTTGTCTTTATAAAAAAGCAAAGCAAAAAGCCCCACATCTTCTATAGTCTGTAAATGATAGTACTCTGATCTAACTTTAACAGACTCCTCCTTTTGTTTTGCTCTCTTTCTGTTACATGTTTTTATATTTATCTGTCAGTATTGGAGCAGAAAGGTATCACATCTATGAAACCTAGTTAATAAAATTTAATCCCTGATATTTAAGGATTCATGGGGGAGGGCTGGGGGGTGTATTATCGTATACAGCATCATTAGCAAGTTAATCTCACTAGGAATAGGATAAATATTTTTAAGTGAAGGTACATCGTACCTTCATTGTACTGCTGAGCATCAGGAAATAGTATACTTTAATATTAGGCTCAGTAGTGACTCTGTCCTCTAATAATTCAGCTTATCATACCTAGATCACATATAGTAGTGCTTTTGCTAGCCAGTGTGTTGGGGCAGTCTCTAACCTGATTCATTTTTCCCCTCAGCTGAAAGAAATACAACTTAACTTCAAACAACAGAGAGGCACTGATTTACACAGGCAGAAGTGTAGCTATATATTTGAAATATATTTTCAATACAGAGGCTTTCAGAACTGAATGCCTATATTTTTCCAGGCCTCTTTGAATGTGCAGAATATATAAAAATCGCAGACCATCCAAATAGCAGTATCAGAGAAAATTGTCCCAGCTGCCTTCTCATTCATTTATTCAGCTGTAGTGATCCAAACCACATAAGGTTGACCATATAGGTGCAATAAAGGTACTTATTCTTCAAGGCTATATCCAACGTGGTCTTTCACAGATGTTTTTATGTCAGCTGTTTGCACTGCTTGTAAATTCAGACACCAGCAGCTCCTGGTTCCTGTGAGGCTTTGTAGGACTGCATGTGCGTCATTGCCCCTGAAATGATGGATCTCTTCCAGTGCATCTCAGTTTCATTGCTCTCAGTCACTATAAAACATATGTCCTCAGGGAACTACATTGACACTTGGGAAAAAGGAGGAAATATTCTTTTGGTATATGGTGTGACTACGATCTGCCTCAGTTTTGTACTACGAGCTAGTTAGCTCAGAAAATTAAACAATGATAGATGGGAAAATTAGAGGAATGGAAGAAAAATGAATACAAATGAAAACTGACTCAGAAGTAAACTTACAAAAAAAGATAATTGAGGAAAAGCAAAAAAAGAAAACAAGGGTCAGAAAGAAGGGACAGGTAAACCTTGAGCATCTGTCACTTTATTAGCTGAATTTCCCATAAACTTCCATTGAGATCCAATTAGCTCTGTAGGGAGCAATGCAAGTGGGAAAGCATTAGATATAACTGAACTTGTGATAAATCCTCCTACAGCCAAGCATTAGTCAGAAATATACTGATCTAATAACAAACCATGATTACAGTTTAATCCTGGCTGGTACTTTCAGAATTACAGATAAAATGGATCATTTAGTGTTGACTTTAATAATTCCCCAAGGTACCAGTATGGGGTTCTCATTAACTAAAGGATTTATTCATTTACAGGCAGAAGCCATATGACTGCACACTTTTACAGGACTGGGATCATTAGTATTGTTGCAGAAGGGTGTGCGAATGTCTTGTAAATCAGGTACTCATCCCATCCCATGTAGAAAATTCCTAAGCACCTTACTTAACAGCTTTACAGCTGTAAATTATTGGGGTTTATTATTTTAAACTGAAGCACACAACACATGAGTTTGATTTCTAAGAGGGCTTTATGCAGTTTATATTTTAAGACTGTAATGACACTTCGCATTTAAATTATTAATAGAGATCTACTGGCATCAGTTTGGTAGAATCACAAAAATGGCACTCAGTATCTGTTTCAATGCTGAAACATTTAATGATATATGGCTAGGGTTATTACAGATAGAGATTTGTTTTTCCAAAGCTTAGTGAGTTCTCTTTGTCAACATGATAATTTCTAAATGATTTTCATCATTGCATGACCAAATAATATACCCCTGATGAGTATCTTTAGGAATATGTCTCATGTGCATAGTAAGAAAAAGTTTTCAGGTCTATAGTGGAATATGAAAATAAACTCCAGGCATTGTCAGTTGTAAAGCAAAAGACTGGTTTACAGGTATTTTTGTGTTTCAGTTTTCTGAAGCTCTTATATAGCAATACTTTTCAGATTGGAAGCATCCAAAAATATTTTATGTCTCCTTTGTTTCTTTTCATTTAAATGTATTTGGATTTTCCTGAAATCTTCTCAGTGTCTTAGAAAATATGGATTAGGATGAGGTGGATGTCTGACTTCCCTGTAAAAATTTAATTACTTCTGAGGCAAAAAGGTCAAGAAACCTACCTTCAGGTAATAAACCTCATTAGTTTCAGAAGAGAAAGTGCCAACATGGAAAAGGAGTGGAGTTTAGGGTTACCAACTGATGGATGGAGTAGGTAGTTCTCTCTTGTCCTGGGTTCCGCAGTAGCAGTCAGTTTTCTCCTTCTTAGTAGGTGGTGCAGCACTGTGGTTTTGATTTTTGCCCTGGGAACAGTGTTGATAACACCAATGTTTTCAGTTAAAGCTTAGAATTTTTGGTTTGACCAAGGACTTTCTGAATCTCATGCTCTGCCAGGGAGGAGGGGAAGCCAGGAGGAAGCAGAAACAGGACACCTGACCCAAACTGACCAAAGGGGTATTCCATGCCACAGCACATCATGCCCAGGATGTAAAAACTGGGGTCAGGAACCCAAAAGAGTTAGTTCATGGCTCGATCATTAGGTGGTGAGTAGTTATATTCTCTTCTCTTGTATTTCTCTTGTCATTATTATTATTGGTGGTAGCAGCAGTGGTTTGTGTTATACCTCAGTTACTGGACTGTTCTTATCTCAACCTGTGGGAGTTACACCTTTCGATTCTTCTCCCCATTTCCCCTCTCCCCCGTCGGAGTGGGGGGGAAGAAAGCAGGGAGAGTGAGTGAGCAAACTGCATGATTTACGGTCTAAACCATGACATCTCTGCAGTTCTGTTTTGAGTCAAGATGGAGAAGTTAGTGAATCTTTTGGGGAACGAGACCAGAAGAGAGTAATCCAAGGTGTAAAAAGTTGAAGGAGAAAGAGGAATCTGCTGTGGTGTGGGCACTGGAAGCGTAGCCAAGAAAAGCTTTGAACAGTCTGTCAGTTTGAGCTCAGCACTGGGTTAGGGTTATATAAATGCCACAAAAATATCTTCCCAATTCATTCCTGTAAAAAAATACACGTCCTGCAAACTTGTTCAGTGCTTTAAGAACCTCTCAAGAGATCCAAATGTACATCTTGGTGTGCAACACTGGCTGGGTTGGAAGCAAGGAGATGCAGGAGCCGTCTGGTATTAGCGGACCTTCCTAACCTGAAAGGTTAGAGAAGTGCCTGATGTTGCCCATCTGTGCTTCTGCTGTCATCTAGAATGGGAGAGCCTGGAGAAAGATACAGGGAGAGATGTCTGGCTCATACAACCATGAGAGAAGAGAGAGGGCTGGACTTGGTTGAAGAGCTAGCTGTTTCTCTCCAGCTTTGTCCTTGAGGGATGGCTGCTGAAGACCTGCTCTGGGAAGAGGGAGAACCTGAGGCCATCTTCACCCAGAATGTGCCATGTTCTCAGTAGGTTGACTGATTTCTTTTCTCCCACTTGGCACCTGGAGACTAAATGACATGTGCACACTGAATCTGGTCCATGAGACCAGTATATCAGAGATAAAACATGCCAACAGTACAAAGGGATCCGGGCTGAGGTCAGCTCAACTTCTGTCAAGGAGCAGAATTACGTTGGCTTTGGTAAAGCAAATCCTGATTTAAATCTGTGTAACTGCAAACTGATGTTCATCCACTGTTGTGTTGAATAGAGATGGCGGTTTTCTCCATTCAGATATATTAGTATTTATTTATTTATTCTAGTAGGTGCATAGTATATCACTTACAACATAATCTTTTATTTCATTTCCTAGTGGTGTTGGCTTTCCTGCTGTATTATAAGGAAGTCAATTTTCAACATAAACTCTGTTTAGTAACAGAATGTTTCAAACAAGAATACACACAGTCCATGGTTCCAACTTCTGTGGTTTTCAGTGTTAAGCAACAAATGATTTTTAAAGCTGTACATGGCAATGATTATGTTGCTACAAATACACAAGTAGATAGAAAGCATAAAACACTTTTTGTAAGGTGCATGCTTGCCTGAAAATCTCTTTGGTGAATAAAAACAAGACAAAATAACCTTGAGTCTCCTGCATACTGAAGTGTGTGTTTGTCACTCTCTGAGGAAATGACCCATGTATCAAAGAGAGCATTTATTTTCAGACAGTTTCTTTTGTATCCATAGTTCTAAAAGATGAAAAAATTAAAATACTGAGCATTACAACGTATTAGCCTGTGAGCAAAATTAAATCATTTTCTCTAACATGAAGTAACCAGGATTCTGATCTTGTGCAATGATTTACATTGAACTATGGCATGGCCTGTTGCAAAAATGCTGTAATAAGAGTTGCAAATATTTGTCAAAGAGAAGGGAGGAATTAAGAAAGAAAAGTCTATGCAGGAAGACTCAATGCAGTGTATAAATGTTCAGATCCTGATTCCAGATAAGTGCACCTGAGCAGCCTGTCCTGAGTGTTCTACCAAGTTCAGGTGCTCACTTAAATAGTATGAGATTATGGCACATCTCTGGAAAGCCAGTGGCTATTTTAGGTAATTAAGAATTTTAGGGTTCTTCAAATTAATGAAGCAAATATTAAAAGTTTCTTTAAGGACATACATATTCCTGTTAATTTCCTTCTAGAAACCACCTACAATAGAGTGGTTTTGAGTTGCCTTCTGGACTGCTGCCTTGCTATATATTTCCATCTAGGGCTGTAGTATAAAGAAATAATAATAATCAAGAGTAGATTAGACATCCAATGCTGAGCTGGACTTTTAATCATTTGTACAGAGTCATTGCTCAGAACCCTTGATTGCTCTGTAATT
This sequence comes from Forpus xanthops, assembly GCA_032466535.1. NCBI lineage: Eukaryota > Metazoa > Chordata > Aves > Psittaciformes > Psittacidae > Forpus > Forpus xanthops. The sequence goes on from JASSUY010034479.1 coordinate 17,515, forward strand.
CTGTGATTGCAGACTCTTTAAATCAACCTCTTTTGATGTTCTTGTTCCGTCAGCTGAAGAGTTGCTATTTGTCAATCCTTTTCACTAGCAGTGCTGCTATAAATTGTTTTATGCCTCTGCTGATGTTGTCAGAGGAAAGTAGCTGGCAAGTTCATTGGCTAAGGATGCTTAAATTTCATATTGGACCAAGAGGAGGCTAGGGAGTTTCAGGGAAGAGAAATCCATTGGGGGTTTCTGTATGTGTAGAGATGATGTCTTGATTTGGAAATAGTGAAAGTACTTGTAAAGTAATACAATGTGATCACCTTGTTCTGAAATTCTTCCCCAGCATCCTCTTTTGGCACCTGGTATAGGCAGGATCTTGGGCTAGAGGAGCCTTCTGCTGAAGCACAGTGGCCATAGCCATCTTTTAAAAGAAAATTGACCTTGTAAACATAAGATTTGAAAGTTCTAGACATGACTATCAGTTCAGTAAAAGTGCTTTGCAGTGAAGTGAATGCTTGGGTTTTTACCTGAGAGAACTGATTTCTAGAGGATGTGGTGAGACCAATTCGTGCCAAATTCATATGCAAATAAGTAACCTAGGAGATGTCTGTTGCTTTGGGTAGGGTGCAAGCCCTGATCAAGCCATCTGTTCATAAACTGTCTTCTGAGGATGTTCTTCATAGTTCTCCCTCCTGCAGCCTGTGCATATTCCCTTTTCAAATGGCTGACCTCACCATGTCATTTATGGAAAACACAGAGCAGTGTGTGGAAAATGCTTGTGCTAGCAATTAATTTTATTGCCCCTTTGTTTGGAACCCCAGATCAAAGGCTTCTGCAATTTTCACTGGTATAAATTATTTGCTTGTACATAGATCCATCTAATAAGTCAAGTTGGTGTTCCACAGTGTGCTTTGCACACCCACGTACAGACACACCCCGTGTACAGGCATGGATTTTTTTCTTCCTGTTGTTTTCTCTACAGGTTTTAGAGGTTGAAATTATAAAGTATTTTCTTGTTTTTAAAGAGATATTTAACATTTTAGTGGAGTCCTGTGCTTTGTAGACTTCTTTTTAATACATTAAAAAAAAATAAAAGAGCCAGCGCAGACTGTTGGAATGACAATTTTAAAGCCTAATTTTATTCTCTATGTCTACAGTTTTCAAGCATAAAATAGAAACAAGTTTAATAAATATGACTTTTATTCAGCTACAGATATTAGTGGTTTTAAGTGCTCTTGATGGCCTAATAGCCAAATGTACAGAGTTCCTAAGTCCCTCGGGCTCCTTCAAAAGTCTTTGCTCTCATACTTGTTACTAAAAAGCAGCGCCTGCATCCCTGAAACCGATAGTCTTGATGAGCCAAGGTTGAAAATCTTTACCTTCATGGACTTTCAAGTGAGGATTTAAAATACCCACAGGTTTCTGTTGTTTACTTAGAGGTTATTGGAGCCCTGTCCTTAAGCTTCTGATTTTCTTGATTCTCAGCAATTCAGCAGATGTGCTTTCATTACCTCCACTGAGCAAGAGATCAGGCATTCTGGGTCATCTGGGTCAGTGTATTGTACACAGAGTAAAAGTATGTACAAGTTATTAGTGTGCCTATCAAAGGCAAGTCAAGAGCAAGAAAAAGCAGAGGAAGTAATAAAAAGCTGTATGCTGCTCTTAACCTGCCTCATCACCTCATTTGAAATTGTTCCTATGAGGAATATTATTAACAGGCTTTCTGCAGGCAAAACTCTACTTAAAAGAATTCCTCAGGTGTCCCTTAATATAAAAACTGTTAAGAAAAAGACAACTGGATGCACAGAGATGTGTTAATAATTATCAATATGCTGGATAAACAGTGCTTTGTTATAACCAAAATTATTCCTACAATTTTTAGCTGTGTTACTTTAAACATCCAACATCACTGAACTGCAGATAAACCACAGCAATTTCTGGTACAAGGTTTTTTTAAGGTCTTTTTCAATGTCATGTATCTTTGCTTGTACAGCAGTTGCTCATCAATGGCTTATAGCTAAAGAATTAATGCCATCATCTCAGCAGACTGCAAATAGGTTGTTGAATTCAGGATTGGGTTTTTTTTCTGAGAGAAAGGTATTGGCCACTGTCAACTGGAGCTATTAACACTATTCCAGTATTAAATATTTTGACATTTCTTCCTTGTCCACAACAGAGAACATTCATCCTAAACCTCACCACTTCTAGCAGTCAGTTTCCCTGGTAACAAAGCCACTGATACAAGTCTCTGCTGCAAATTAGACCAGGGTAAATTTGGAGCCACGTTATTGATTTAATGTGAGGCTTTATTCTGCTGCACCTGGAAATAGAACTGGTGTTAGTAACATGACAGGATGTCTTATTTAAAGCTTTTTTTGCCTCCTGACTAATCCATGACCAGCAAGCCAAATAACATCCCAGCCTGCTCTACACCACCTTCTGCTTTGGATCCCTTTCTTTCTCCCCTTTCAAATCATTAAAATTGCAAAGCATGACCAGTAATCAGTAAAGTGAAAGGATTTCTTTTTGCTCTTGGATCACTGCCGCCTCAGTCCCAGGATAAGGCCTTTTAGCATGTCTGTAAGAGGGTGTGTGTCTGTTCTTCTGACACATGAGGATTTCTCTCAGAAGTATCCTTATTCCCTTCCACAATTTTTCATAGAGAGTCAATCCCCATATAATCCTATTAAAATTAGAGTTATAAGGCGTATATAGCAATGAAACTGAACAAAGTTTCAGTGAGAATTCAAGTGCCCAAATCTAAGAGGCTGACAAATTCTGTCTGCCTGCCTTGACACCACCTGGATGTTTGCCCGGGCTCCAGGCATGCCATATCAACTGACATTGTCATGCGCCAATAAAATGTTTCATTTAATTCCCTGTCCCTTCCATGCATAGCAGGTAGTCATTCATTTCTTACCCTCCACACTCTCAGCTCTGACTTAGAGGAACATTGGTTCAGGTCTTCATTTTATGATTCTTTACTTGCCTTTTCACATGCTTTTGTAAGCAGTGGAATATTGGCTTCAAGTCAGCAGCTGCTGAATTGAAGTTGCTCTATTCAATCCAGACTGCTCAAGGGAGAATAGCCAAATAATAAACCAGCACATGATCTGTTCTTAGCAATTGAATTTGTTCACTTCAGCTTGTAATCTGTAGTTGCTTTTGCATGAGGCTGTTAATTCAAACATCAGCACTACTTGAGCTTCGTTTCATGAGTTTTTAATAGCCCGGCATTTTGAAGTATATAGAATTACTTAACTCGGTTTTGCTGTACAAATTTTCAAGTTATGTCTTGATCCAACACTGCACAGAATATAAAACAAAATTAGAAATACTCATAATTACAATACTATCATTGACATCTAAATCACTGCCCATCTGAATGAACACAGGCTGAAGCCCATGATGCGCAGGTATGCAGAAATAAAGGTCCAGTATATGCAAATTCAGGCATTTCTGTGTGTTTCTGTGGCAGCCTTACTCAATTGATTATTTAAAGTTTGCTTCAGTGCACCAAAACAGCTGGAGACTTGCTTTGCTTTAAAGAGCATACAGTAACTGGAAGTATACAGGCCTGACACACATGAAATGCTGCCATGCTTTCAAGGCACCGAGCCAACACCAGCACTGCTGATATAGCATCTCACGCCCTGCCTCTTCCTCTGTTTGCCAAAATTAGGCTTGCATGGGTGCCAACATCTGGTGCAAGCCATACTGTACCTTGGATCTGTGCCTTGCCACCACCTGGAGAAAAGAGTGTAGATTAAAACCTGGAACTGAAAGGCATTCAGGTTTGTGAGCTGTAGGGAACATAACATTTCTCTGTGTGTCTGCTGCTCTGTGTATTTCACATTGGATAATAAACTGAGAGCACTGCATATATTTAAATCTAAACTAGCTGCATGATGGTGAAACTTGATAAATTAGTCAGCTGCAGCTGGCAGTCAAACCTAATGGCAGCAGATGGACTTCACAGTGCCCGTTTCAAACCCTGCTACTGTGCTACTCCCTTCAAACTCCCCTCTGGTTGTGACCTCTTTATTTTAAATACAAGCACAGTTGCCTTCCTTTTCCTCATATTTGCTTGTTTGCATTACCCAGAGGATTCCATTGCAAGGGACTGCAAAGGCTTAACCTGCTGCTGGTCTACTGTATCTTCTCTGGTTTCCTTGTTCTTTCAGTATGCTGTTATTTTTTTTGTCAGCTCTAGTCTCAAATTTGTTGAAGTCAGTGCTATGACTGTAGTTCTTCTTTGGGAGGTTTCTCATTTGTCCTTTCTAGTTGCATCTGCATTGCCTTGAGCCCTGCAATGCTGATCCCCTCGTCATCCAGTCCCAGCACCCTTCCTATCTGACTCAGGGTCCTTTACAACAGAGCACATAATAACAAAACCCAGGCCCTGACATGCAGCAATCATTATTTAGCCTGCCCACAAGTATGAACTCTGGAATATCCCAGTTTCCCTTAGACCAACTTCACCACTGAGTTTTGGTTTCATTGGTTTGGCATTGTTTTGTACTGACCCCCTCCATGGTGGCAAGTTTTGCAAGCTGGCTTGCTGTGTCTCTGTCCCTGTTGTCTGTCCCTTGGCAGCAGCATTATTCTGTTCCTTACATATGCCAGAAGAAATCAAGCATATTATTCCAGAGTATCCTAAGAGAGTATTGAAGTCCAATATCAGCCTACACCTGTAGACAGTTTCCTGTGCACTCTGAGCAGCCAGATGTGCCTTTTGAAAGCCCAGGTGTTTCGTGGATGAGTATAGTGCAAATTGAATCATCAAACAGAAAGACAAACCCTTCAAAGACTGCACTGTTCGTATGCCATGGTGACACTGTTCTCCCTCATAACCACCTAATGAGGTAACCTCTCTCAAGTAGGTCACTTCAGTTAATGCCACACCTTTGGATAGCTCCAGCTTAGATCAGACACCGAGAGAGAGATTTAATTTGTTTAGTAGCTAACTTTGCAATGCCCTAAAGTAAATGAGTACATTAAAACTGGCTTTATAAAAGAAAAAAGCAAACCCCCACAACACTGTATTATCACATAACTGATTTTTCTAAAATAAATCAAAGCATAAGAAAATGTAGATAGGATGAAGCATGAAAAAGTGCTGTGCCATTTTAAAATTCTTTGGTACCACGCATGAAAAATATCACTGAGATTATTTCTCTTGTTCTTGTAAAAAAGTTGATCCACTTCAGTGAGACTTGAAACATTCCTAGAGTATCTGATGTCATCAAAGGGATGGCAATGATTTACTGGCATATGCAAGTAGATGTGTGCTCCTCATTTACAAAAGCTTCTCATTCTCAGATGTTGTACTTCAAGACCTATCTGGATATTAGATTCTGTGCACAACTGCTGAACATTCAGATTGGTTTGCTTCTCCACCACATACTGCTCAGGAGTGAGTTCATGTGTGCTCTGAAGTCTGCTGCAGTTTGCAGCTCGTGCCTATGCGCAAGCCCAAAGCCGTTCTGTAGGTTCAGCATGTATTCATGCTGCTGGAGCCTAAACAGGTGCTCAGTGGCAGACCTTAGGAGACTTAGAGGGCCTATAAAAGGAATACCTTTAAGAGAAAGAATATCCTAAGAGCCCAAAATGAAGGTTTTCAATGTAGAGTTGCTGGACAGGGCCTGCCCAAGTCCTCCACCAGTTGTTGTGGGGTAGTTAAGTAGCAGGTAGGCTTCATCCTCCAATAGCATAGTATGCAGATGATGAAGGAGTCTGATGCAAGGCATCCTTTTGCCAACAGCATAGAGAAATGAAGCACAGCTGAGGATGTGTGCAGTCCTCTAGTACCTCAGTCTGTGCTGATCCAGATGTTAGCACATGGCATGGCCTGCCTTAGCAGCAGCAGTGGTTAAGAGGCACTGCTGTACCTCTGTCTGAAAGTAAAAATAGGGTGGTAAAGAGAATAGTGCTTAGCAGCCTATGTGTAGAAAACATGCACTCCTTCAACACCGCCTTCAGGGGCTGCATATCAACAGGCATATCTTCCACTGGTTCCTTGTTGACCTCACGTGATCCAGGTATACATGTTGCTATTCAGTCACCTCAGCAATTTAAAAACTGGAAGGTAGTTTCCAATGCTTTCCCGAAATCTTCATGCCTGCATGGAGGTTTTGTTTGAAAGTAGTTCTAAAAGAATTTATCGTCTTTTTTTTTTACTGTGTAGTTTTCCTTATTTTTAACAGCAATAATGTAACATTGAACAAAATGGCTGGTTGACAAGATACAGTAATGAAATTCTTCAGCCCCAGCTGAAGTTAGTCCTGGGTGGCAATATGCAATGCTGAGTTTGGTTTAATGTCAGAGCTGAACAGAAGCCCCTATTAAATTTCTTAGAGATGGGGACCACTTTCAACTGTGTCTCCATCATGCAAAGGTACGAGTCCCTTCCCTTGCCACAAAGTCTCCATGTCACATATGAAGGAAGAAGCTGGATTTTCTACAAAGATGAGCTGAAATGCAGCTAGACATTGGTGTCAGTACTGGCCAATTGCTACAAGGGCTTGGCTGAGCCTTTCTGGCTGGTGCTGGGAATCCTCTGCCTAGGGGAAATGAGCATGGGTTGGCCTTTATACTGGTGCCTGTTAACAGCAGTGCAAAATGTAGTTAACTTAAAGAGCAAGTGAGGAATCTGGTTTTAGTGATGACTCTCCTTTGGAAAACAGCTTCACATTATTGTGTACTTCATGCCTGAGGGACCAGTCAACTGATTTCTCTGTCCAGGTTGATCTTGCGATGCTTTGCTGATCCTGGGGACACGGATTTCAAGCTGTGCACTCTTAACCTGCTTGTGGAGATCTCCTGGCCATAGCCATGAACAGTCAACAGTTCGTTTGCCTAAAGCTGACTTCTGTTAATAAATTAGTAGCTCTTCAGGTGTATCTTCTAGCAAGTCTTTCAGCATATATTTCAGGTGTATCTTCTACAAATTGTCGTGTGCTTTGCTGTGGGCCCTCAGTCCCTTTATTTGGCTGCTCATTTAAAAACCTGATGCAGTGCACATGGCTGCTGCTTATCTCTTTTAGTTTTAAAAGTCGTTGGACTTTTCTCCTGGAGTTTCATGCAATACAAGTAGCAACTTAAAATCCATTCTTTCAATTGCTTCATTTTCTGAATGTCAGTTTCCTGAAATAGGCATGAGAGCACAGGGAATAATATTCACAAATATACTTCCAAATTCATTTGTCTTTTCCCTGCAAGAAGCCACCCTCACTGACAGATCTGTTTGGAGAGTTTTAGTTATTATTTGTAGTCCAGTAACAACAATGGATCTTGGAGAAGGCTCCATTGCATCACATGTTGAATAAATACAAAGAAACATTTTGCTCCCCAAAATACATAGTGTAAAGAAGGTCTACATAAACAAGTCAGGAAGGCCTAGATTGTTGTCCTGAAGGATTTTCTAGTGATATTTCTGTGACGGGGAGAGGTATCTTTTCTGGCTGGAAAGCAGTGTGAAGCACAGTGAAATGATCTCCCTATGGGCATATTTATGCACATACTTAACATGCAGGACAGGGTTCAGAAAGAGATGTCAATGTTGCTTCACCAGTCTGGAAACCAGCATTCAGATACTTGAGATATGAAGTAGTGATGGATCTGCATTTTCCTAGTTATCAAGTTCTGAAAGCAGTTGAACATAGAGTCTTACCAGCCTTATGGTAACTTCCAAAAATCTGCTACTACACTTTAATTAACAAGGGAGAAAAATCCACTATTTTTCTCTGCTGTAATTGCTCTTCTAAATGAAGCCTGAATAAAGCCTGAATTCTGAATAATGCTGATGTATGGGCTCACTTAGAAAAGCATTGTTAGCTGCTGATTGCTTATATAATCTCCTTGGTAATTCCTTACATTTAGGTTGCCCTTATTTTGTTACTAGAAAAGAACAGAGAATTTTTTACTCCAGTTGGGCCCATTAATTTTTGTAAGTCACTTGGACGGCAAGGTATTTAATCAACCTCCAATGTGGTTTCAATGAGACACTGTTTCTGAAGAACCTAAATTGAGTTCTTTTAGTCTAAGGTTCAAGTCTTTCATTAGAAACAGGCCATGTTATCCATGAAAGATTAGTGCCTGCATGAAAAAGAAGGGGTAACATGATTGGGATTGAGGTATTAGAACATCATAAAAAAATGAGGCTTACAAAAAATCGCAGTAAAAATGATTTGAGTTTTAAGCAGCCCCCATTGGAGGTTCTTTTATCATTAATAACAAATTAAACTAATCACCTTTTAGTCACAGAAGAACACAGTCTGACGTTCCAGTCATACTTAGTGGTGATGATAAAGGCAGATGTGAAGCAATGGGAATGATGAACTGACACACTTAAAAGTTATGAATGACTAGAATTAGTTCTGTATGTAGTGCTCATTTTCATTTGTGTTTTCTAATCTGTATGGAAGTAGAAGGATTTATACTTCCCTTTTTTCCCCAACTTATTCTATTCAGAGATGTACAATTTTGCTATCTGTAGGCACACAGCATTTCAGCGAAGCAATTTGAAAATCTATTCAAGCTGGATACATTTCCCTGGAATTCTAGGAACTGTAATGATCGAGAAGGTAAAAGGTAACTCAAAAATTCCTCTTGTCCATCCAGCTTCCTTTTGTTAAATTTTAGGATGTTATGTTGGAGAAGGAAGAAGCCTTTGAAACAGCTAAGGAAGCATAATATCTGAACCCAAACTTTGATCACAGTTTGCTGCAGTGTCTACAATTAATGTGGTTTTGGTTTTGCTCTATATGGTATATCATGTCTTGCTGAATATTTACCTTTTCCCTATATGAATGCTGAATGCTTTCACTGTCATGGATCATCATGGAACTCATTTTGCTTAACAATCATGTAAATTTTGTTTCTATTTCTTTGTCTTTTCCAGTGAGATTATTCATCCAAGAAAGGTCAATTTTTCTGGTCAAGCACTAGCTCCTTGCTTCTCAAATATAAGTGGGGAAACCAGTTCCTAGGGGAAAAAAATACTTCAAAGAACAGATTTTTAAAAAGCCACTTGACTAAACTGGTCTTTAAGTATAGCAAAATAATGTTCATAGAAGTTGCATTTAAAGACATATGTAGGACAATTTTATACACATAATGGGAGATTATTAATTGCTGACTCTTTTAAGAGGTTGAAACATAACTTGTGTGTGGTTGGCCAAGTGGTAACCTGAAAGGAGATAAGGGTGTCATTGCATCTGCAGATGGGAAGCTCAGCATGGGTTTGAGTTCAGTGTCAGAGGAGTCCTCCTCCAGAGCAGAGCGCATCTCTGTGTGATCACCGATATAAAGCATTTTATTCCAACTAAAGTTGGTGGATGTAAGGATGGGTATATGTATTTTTTCCTGGCTGTTTCTAAGCAGTTCAGTTTAACCCTTCTATAGGGTGGTTTCCTAAACCAGTCAGCTCGAAGTGTGGAGTTCATTCTTCCTGCAATGCTTTGCTTGTGTTTCCTTTGCATTCTCCATCCCCTGATATCTCTTTTGACTAAAAGTAAAACATTTTACTCATAAAGCCATACACTAGAAACATCTTACTAAATCACAAAAGTGAGTTTTATATGGTTTTACCTGTGTATATTTCCAATTATTTTTTTAATACAAAAACCTTTTGATTATACATTGGCTTATCTTATAGAATAATAGAATATTGATGTATGACTTGGATTTCTAGATGTTTGTCAGGATCCAGGCTCCTTCGAGAGAGAGACATTCTTAACAGATCAGCTGACATTTTTACATGAGTCAATATCCCACTTTAGAAGGTGTGCTTTTGCTATTCATGCAATGCCAAAGATTACAGCTGAAGAGAGACTGAGTTCTGCCAGGATCTGAGGAAGGTGCTAGCATGATGTCTTCATAGGACCCTCACTCACCTCAGTATGAGAGATGCTGAGAGTGGGTTTAGTTGGCTAAGCTGTACTGAGCTACATTGGTTCTCCAAGTTCATCTCCACCCTGCCAATCTTTTCTTCCATAATCTAAATTTCTGGCAAGATATGCAAAGACCGGCATTGGTAATCCCGTCTTTCCCAGAGTTAATGGCGGCTAGGTGGAAAAGCAAAATCATCTTGCTATTTTTTGTGTACTGCATTATTTTTTCATAGCAAATTTTCATTAATTTCTGATCATTCAATAATTTAGGGTAAGGAAACTTCTGAGGGTGGTATAGCTCAACCTCGTGATCAAAGCAGGACTAAATTTGAAATAAGAACAGGTTGTGCAGGACCATCTCCTGGTCAGATTTCAAATATCTCCAGTGGCAGAGTGGGCAACCAGCTCTTCACCACTGTGAATGTGAAAATATTTTGCCTTCTGCCTAGTTGCATTCCCAATGCTAGAACTTTCAGGCAATTGTTTCTTGTCTATTCACTGTGTGCCTCTGAGAAGAGTCTGTCCCTGCATTTTCTCCATAATCCTCCTCCTGGCAATCTAAGACTGCCTTAGCCTTTTCTTCTTAAGGCCAAGCAAACCCAGGTCTCTTACTGTACCTCATGCCCTCCAGCCACCTAACCATCCTCACAGACTTTTGTTGGACATGTTTTCCTTATACAGGGCAATTGGACAATGCACTGTCTTAACTGGCAATATGTTACTTGTACTTTCATTATTTCATGTCATAACATTCTTGTCAGTCTGTTCTTCCAGTCAAGGTAAACATCATCAAGGGTTCCTACTCACAGAGCAAGTAATTTCATCCCAGAAGGCAATCACATTAATCAGGTACAAGTTGCCCTTAGTAAATCCATGCCAGTTTTCTGCAGTTACCTGCTTATCTGATAGGCCTGTGGTTCACTTGATCTTCTTTCTTGCTTTTTTTAAAGATTAACATAACTTATGCTTTTTTTTTTCCTGAATCATCAGGAACCCTTCCAATCTTTAACATGTAGACCTTGTGAAAAATTGTTTAGTCTTCACTGAACACTGTGCAATTTCAAGCAGAGTAACTGGGAAAATGTATTATTAATAATTCTAGCAATCCCTGAGGTACAGGGTAACTATGTTATGTGTTATCTATGCCATTAGGAACACACATACTGGAGCCCAGCATCAGATATTCTGATATATGTGGAATTGTTTGAGTTTGGCATGAACTTTCCATTGTTACTTCTACTGTCTATCATATTTCTACTTGCATTTCAAGTGCTCAGATATGTTGTGAATCAACTGCAAGATCTTTCTGAGGTTACAGCGTCATGATTTACAATTCCATAATACCTGAAATGTCATGTAGAAGCACCAACCAAATGTGGCAATGCTGACTTAAGGTAAAAAGGATGGAGAATAACAAGGATCCTCTGTCACAGATGAAATCCACAAAAGAGAGATTCTTCTCTTTTCAGTTTAAATATCATGTAGCCTTATAATTGTTTTGACATTTTTTAGCTGAGCACTGCTGTGAGTAGCAGGCTTAGCGAATACCACAAACTTGATAAGTTGTGATGCTCTCAGCATGCCAAATCCCTCTTAAACCCGTGTATTTTAAATTCTCTTGTAATTTTAAAATTCCCAGTAAACAACACACAATGCAATTACCAACAGACCCCAGTTGTTTTGTGTGGGTTTTTTAATAAGCAATTATCCTCAAATATTCATTTTTATTTCCTATTAGTCTGGTACTGACAGAAGATAAAACACCCCACGACAAAACCTCCAAACCACAATTGTACTTTGGCTTAGTTGTGAGGCAATTATATATTTAAGTAATTAAAACTATCATCCATTACACTGAATACTCTAAAAATTCTAACATAATTGATGTCGGTCTTGTCCAGAGGGTAGTTTGTCTCCAATGGAAAAGAATATTATTCCCATATTTGACAAAGAAGTGCCTGGTTTTTACTGCATCCTCTTCTTTCCCCAGCACTGCTTCAACAGTACCCCCAAGGTGGTCTATGTATCTTAAGTAACTTGAAAATAAATTCTGTGCTTCTAAACAAATGTGACTAGAAACATAGCTAAGCATTTTGAGATCATGCTTCCCATACTCTATCCACGTGTAATATTATAAAGAGCCAGACATTATCATTTCCTTGAAAGTGCTAGCAGTGGTGAACAAGAATTTGCATAAACAAATGGAAGAGACTGGGTTGAATGTCAGAATAGAAATGCAAATTTTGATCCAGAAATCCATTTCTTCTTTGTTTATATTCATATGAAACACATCGAAAGTAGAAAGGTGCTCAATAGCAGTTGCAAGTAGAAAAATTGTGATAGCAAATTTAGTCTTAATGTGTAGCCGTGAACTGTGAGACACTGAGATTACGCTGTTCTGTCAGTGTTCAGAAATCCCATCTGGAACTGGAACCTGCATTCACATTGACTTTTCAGAGGACTTGCACTCAAAAATCTGTTGTTAATGAGTCTTATTATTGTGCCATCTCTCTGTATTCCTTGCCTAACTGAGAAAACCCACATTTCTCCAGCTGACCTTATCTGGTATTGGGCTGATGTGATTGTGGTACATTAGAAACACAGAACCCAAACTTCAGTGAATAAGAAAGTCCCCAGTGCTGCAGGAGGTAGTGGTGTTAGAAGCAAAGTATCCCCATTTTCAACACCATTACTGTTCCTCCAAGTATATGCCACAGAGCTTGCGGTACTAAGGTTGGGGATGAAAATTTCATGTCCATGAAGTATTACGAAGAAGCTATTGGGATGGTCCTACCTTCCTGGAAGTCACTAAATATGTGTAGCATTACATAGGTGTTAATGAGGTGATTACCTACTTTCAGTTATTTGCTTTAATTTCTTCATTTCACAAATAATGATTTAGAAAATGAATAAAACCATGGAAACCATTTGCTAGTGAGAAGAGAGTTGTTGAAGATGTCAATGGAGTTATAAAGTTTTCCTGTAGCTTTTGATTTCCAGGAAGGACCAAAAAAAAAAAGGAAAAAATAGTTAATTGAAATTTCCCCTACTTCTGTGTACTAAAACTCTGTGGGAATTTTGATTTCCACATGGCTTCATTTGATGTTTTGTGAGATAGATATATCTGAATATTAAGATTGTGTGTTGAAAGACAAGTGAAATACTGCTATACTACCAGCAAGGGACCCTCGTTATTGTTTAATCAGGTTTCAATATGTTATCTGTGAGTTAGTTTAACTTTGCTCTTCATAACTATGTTAATTTAAACATTAAAGAAATGGCCTTCCTTTGAAATAGTGCAGTCTGCCGATAACTGGGGATTTCAGTTGCTTCTCTTCAAAAAACCATTAGTGGCAAAACAACCTTGCTATGTTGTCATAAGCATATCCCATTAGCAGCTATATATCTAGATATTTAAAACTGGTAATAGCTTGCAATATGATCATTATGGCTAATGCTCACAAACAGTA
>JASSUY010034479.1:30962-64932 GCA_032466535.1 Forpus xanthops
GCTAAAGCTCACAAACATTACCCATCTGATCTTTCATTACCTTATTCCTATGATCTAAAAGCCACTCAACCAAGTATCATCCCCTGTACGTAGAAGTACATAAATTACATTAAAATTTACATTTCCTAGTATTTTTGTTTCAAGGTGCTTGCTCTCCAAACTGATCTATCCTGCATTCATTAGGACTGGAGTGTACTTCAAACAACCTGTAAGCAGCTCTTATCTCCAAGGAGTTTGAATGGCTGAGTAATCTAACTGGACAGTTAAGGATTTTCTGTCTAAGTTGACTGATGTTAATTTTAATAATCTTGGACTTTTTTCCTTTAATGTTTCAGAGAGTCATTATCAGAGTTCAGCTTTGGTTTTTTCCCCTCCATTAAGAATAACTCTGTACACCTGCTGACCCTCTGGGCAACGAGCTGCCTCACTTGAAAAAAGATATGATTATGGTAATATAAATGTAGAGGGATGATTTCACACAAGGACATTTGCTTTTAATGGTGTATCTTCAGGACTGTATTGGCTGTGTCTCAGTTGATCAAGACTGTTCTTCAAATTCCCAAGGTTAAAATGAAAAATAATAAATACAATAAACAAATTCTATGCTACATTTTATATGCAAGATGAATTGGGAAGCTTTTGTAGACTGGTCACTGCTGTGAAACACAAGATTCAGAGCCAGCGTATGAACTAAATCCATTTGTAGCCACACTAAGTTTACATTCATCTGCCTAAAGAAATGTAGCTTCATTTTCTTCAGTTTAGGACACATAAATACTTCTGGTATTAGTTAATTCTACGATTAACATTCCTTGGGATCTTTTTAGGATGAAATTCACTTCTTCAGATTCCAAACCATTTTTTTTTAACATAAGCCTATATTTACAATGGAAAGAGAGCTTATACAAAAATGGCGTATCCCTAGCAGTATGGACATTCAGAGTAATTCTCTGAATCTGAATCATATTTGGCCTGTTCATTTACTAGTGACTTCATGATATTTTTCTATATGTACACGTTATATAGGATTAATTCATCCATTTAAGCCAGTCAACCTTTAAACACAGAATTACCTAATTTTGAAAGACCAAATTAGTGTGTAGATTGGCTCATGTATCAAAATTGATAGTTGGATTTAGATTGCAGAATCCTCTATATTATCTATTCATGTTTTCAGAAAGTTCCCAGCAGGACTCTAGGCACTGAGTGTGTACACTTATAAAATGGCTTAACTTGATTTAAAATATGAAGAGAAAAATAAAGTAGAAATTGTCATCTCACTATTATGTGTCATATCACACATAATAAATTTTGCTTCAACTTCAAACCTAAGTGTACTGTGGAGGGACCTGCCCTGCACATAAATATTGCCAATTTTCATGCTATGATATATTATCATTTATGTCATGAGGATCTAAAAGTTTGTGCTTAACAGTGTATATGCCCATGATGTTATTTTTTGACATTCATTTTACATTCGTCTTAGGTTTCTTCCAAACCTGAAATTATGTTTTAATGGAGATATCTGCACTAGTTATGCAGAAGTCATGAACAAGAGCTGTATGTGATCCAGATTTAGAACTGTGGGCTCTAGTAGCACTAAGGATCACAAGTATTAGGAGCACAAAGTTTTCTCCTCAGTGTTTTAACCTTGGCATTTGAGTACAAATGACGGTAATGTGCCACACAGTCTTCTTCAACCTTGTGTCTTTTTTAAACACAGGGTTGAAATAACACTTTTTTTTTTTTTCATATCAATTTGTTCTAGTACAAGTGGAACTAATTTGATTGTAATTTGTAATTTACTTTGTAGAAGGAGGTTGCCCTACTTAATCCTATATAGTAAGAACTCATTAGCTAAGAATGAGCTTTTAGCTAAGGATGAGTTAGTTAAGAATCCGCTTTATTCTGTTATTGAGAAAGAGCATGTTCTTGATGTCTCTCACACCTGTAAGTTCATTTTCTAACTTCTCATTTCTTCATAATTAGGTCTTGATTGTGGGGTAAATTCTCCAAGCTTCACTGGAAGGAAAATCATTGTCTTTTTATCCTCCCTGTGGGGAATTCATTCCACTTGTTTACTGGTGTGTGTGGCAGACTAAATAAAATGGTTCCTAATTAGCATATATGAAATAATCATTGGTCTATCTGGAGTCATAATTAATGCATTAGGAAGAATTTACTGAGTGTCAAGGAGAAAGGCATTAGCATAAATGAGCTGATCTTAGATGGGCTGCAATTGAGACACTACTTTCTGGTAAGAATGTTTACCAAAATTAAGCAATTATAACATATCAATTTACTAAGAGCCATTAGTGTGCATGATCTGAACTATTAACTTCTGCAGAGATGCTCCAGCCGTGCTTCAGCATCTTGCTAACCGAGAGATTTTGTTGGCATCCTAATAAAGTCACAGCAGCACCAAACTGCGTGGGTATGAGAAGATGAACGTGAGCTGAACAGAGGCATTATTTAATAAGCTCACAGGCCTTAAGAGAAGCAGCTGCTGCAGAATCTTATCATCATCCTACCTGGTAACTCCCAGGCTTTATTGATTAAAGCATGTTCCCCCTGAGAGCATACCCTGGAGAGGACAGTGAAACAAAGATTATCCTGTAGAGGACAGTGAAACAAAGATTATCCTTACACAGGATAAAGTTTAAATAACTTTAATTTCTATATTGATATTCTGTGAGTGAGGAAGTGACAAACTGTGATACAAACTTTTGTCCTTAGTAACCAGGCATCTGATAACCTGAAAGTAGATTTTAATCTTCAGAGGACTCTCTACATTGAATAATGAACACTCTATCCAGGGAAGAAGTGAGATTCAGGAGACTTAAAAACAGCCTTACTCTTGTAGGATTTAAGTTTATAGGACTTTCATCTAATATCTTTTAGCATAGTCATCATTATACTTGGTATTGAAAAAATGTGCCTGGCAGTGAGTCTTAAACCACTGGGTTTGGTCTAACTTCAAACATGAGGAACTGACTGAAAACTGTTAAACTTGACATGTCTGACTCCAACAAGAGTCTCTTTAGTAAGACTAGTGTCAAGTTAGTAGAAGGGGACTCCAGCATTGCACTTCCTCCAAGAAATGATGATCAATTACAGCATTATAAATTTACAGTAGTCCACCAAATTAGTGCCACATCCTTTAAGAACAACCATAACCACTGTCATTAGTTTATGTGGGGAAGGCAACTGTCCAGTTGTTATCTCCTTCGCTGTCTCTGTACCTCTTTCCTGTGTATTCCAGTGAGACAAATCACTGTTCTGTACTTTAAATCTTTGCAGCAGTTTTTGCTTCATATCCTCTCCTGTTGACTTTTAAGTGAAACACCCCACATCAGCAGTATTTCAGCAAGGCTCCTGATGATAACAAACCCACATAAGGCAATCTAACTGTATATATAGTTAGCATAGTCTTTTTACAGCTAGATTAGAAGAGATAAGTGTTTTGTCAGTTATAATAATATTTGTGCCTCATTAAGTGGTATGTGAGATGACTGCTAATGTGGGAAAATGCATCTTTTGGTTGATGAGATCTTTGTTGTTACAGTCAGAACAACCAGGATATTGATTCCTTGTGTTACTGTCTTTGGAAAGTGAATTGAGAAGTGGTATCATTAAAAGGGACTTCAGAAAGGAAGAAGGCTGTCTTAGTGATGCAGATGAATGCAGCTATTCAGATAGTTGAACAGATCAGTATAATGTGTAAGAAAAGCAGAAGGCAGGAAAAAAGTCAGTCACAGTACTGGCAAAGAAAACCTCTTTAGGCTTTCTTGTTGCTACCTTTATTGCCTTCATAAGCATAATATATTTGGCAATAACAATCTTCCCTGACCTTTTTTTCTAATCAAGCCGTAAGTCTTTATACTGAGAAGTGATTGTGATATCCCATTTTGTTTGCGCCCCTTCTGGAGAAGATCCCATACCTACCAGTGTATCAGCTGATCTATTTCCAGTATTACATGCAAAACAATGTTACAAGTGCTGTTGAAAACCACCATCTACAGTGCTGGCATTTTGTCCTGGTGATAAATGTTGTAGCAAAATAAGGCTGCTTTCTCCAGAAAGGTCAAAGCCAAGGGAGTCGATTAACATAGCACCTGCTTAAGGAGGAAAGTTGGTGTGTTGCGATAAAGAATTGCCTTCATTTTTCTCTTTTCCTTACATGTAAGAAGTTTATTAGTTTATGCTTCCACGATGTAAACTAAGAAGGAACAAAGAAAAGAAAACCTTAGGCTTTATCCTGACTGCCTCTGTAACTGTTAAGTCACAGAAACATCATGGGCTGTATTCCTCCATATCAGTTGGTCTTAGCCCCATTCTGCAACAGAGCCAACATGCCTGTTCATTTCCAGCATCTAGGTAAGCTGCTTCATTAAAATATCTTTAAGAGAATAACATATATAGAAGGATTAGAGAGAATTTATTGCTGAAAGAAGGTAAATGGCCCTTAAAAAAGGATTTATTTGTTCTTCCCCTCCTGTGTCTTACTCTCATTTTGGCCAAACTGCTCTCCTTTGCTTCTGTTCTCACTTGGTAAGGATGTGCTTGTATTATGATAGGGAGGGACCTCTTCTGCCTGACTATGCCACTAAAAATGCAGGAATTCATCGTCTGGTTTTCCGCACCTTGAATCTTTGTAATTTGGTGAATAACTGCCAAGTGATGGATTTTTAGGTAAGTTTTATTTCCGATAGGCATATACAACCTGGGTCCAGGTACTTGGCATGAGAATCAAGAAGCATCATTGTAAGTTTCTGTTTCTCACTGACTTTCTTTTTAATTGCAGTTTTCAGACACTGCTATTGTTGGGCATTTCTTAATATTATGCCTTCCTTTGATGCGTTCTGAGGTATTAATTTAAGAATCTTTGGGTTTGCTGCCAGCAGCAAGGATAGAAGGGTAGAGAGTTATCCTCAGAATATAGAAGACTTTTACAAGAAAACAGATTAAGCTTTTTAGTCAGAGTAGTGACGATGTCACGCCTCACTTGTGGAAGACTGTTAGGGATCCTCTGTATCAGATTTTGCTGTCCCAAGAGGAGCTTTAATAGAGCTTGTCATTGCTGCTGTTCTGCATTAAGAACGATACCCTTGTCCCCTCTGTGTTGCTTCTCTGAGGACTGGAATGAGAGCCTCCTCCTCTGTGTGACAAGAACATCTCTTTGGTAATGCTGCTCACTCTTCACCTTAGCTACTTCCTCACCCCTGTTTATCAGAAGCGGATGTCATGCAAAAGGCAAAAAACTTTTTGATTCAGGAAAGAACCAGGGCATGGTTTTGTTTAGTCTGTGCAAGAAAGTGAGAGTGAATGAAGGATTCTTGGTGCTGTGAGCAAGGAATCAGCCATATAGGCAGACATAAACCTTTGTCTATCAGGTACAACGCAACTAAATACCTTTTCAAACAGAGGCTGAATTTTCTACTGGCATTAAGTCAACTTCAAGGCACTGCACCGTCTTGCAGCTTGTGGCCCTGGTGACGATATCTCTCTTAAAGGTAGTATTCATGCTAATCTGACTTCAAACCCCAGTATTCTCATTTAATTTCACTTTTGCTGTGTAATTGCAATATAAGAATGAAAACGTTTTTTATAATGTAATTCATAAAGCAGCTTATGGCCTTGCATAATTAAAATGACTAAATGGAAACAGCTCACTGCACTTTGAAATGCATACTAAGCCAAACATATATTTATCAGTTAGTATAGTTTCTATGAAACTGAGGAAACTTTGGGAATGTTTAATAACGGCGCAATCAAAATTACTCCAGGAGGCACATCAAATCAGCAGTAATTAGTACTAGATCTTTATCACTGTATCATCGTAAATGGCATATTAGATCTGGCAAAAAGCCTTTTGATTTATAAGTAAACTGTATTGGTTCTGCATTAAGTTCCCTCGGTCACAACTGCTTTTAGCTGTGTGCATGCGACCCTGCACTCCCAGGCTTGTTTGTAAAAGCAATTCAACATTGATTGGGCTCAGACACATGATTTTGAACTGAGGCCTATCCATATATGCAAGTGAGGTGAGAAAATCAGCATGATTGACCAGAGCTTCGTCCAGCCCATCAAATACTTCTCTCTCCTGCCCAGCTAGAAAGACAGAGCAGACACAAAAGCTTTGTGAATGTGACTAATTAAGTAGCATCCATATAGAATTCTGTGAACCGAAACTTCACTGCATAATTACCCTGAGTCAGTCAGTCTGCTGTCTGGAAGTGTCAGACTTTGGAGCGTATTTTCAGTTATTACACAATTAAATGTGTAATTAATCACTTAATTATTTTTCCTACTCCCAATAAGAAACTGGAGAAGCTGGGGATTGGCTTATTCAAATTACAGTGTACCTAGAAATCAAGACCTGCTGTTTCTCAGCCTGGTTTTCCTGAGATAGTATATGCTCTCTGCTCTTTCCTCTGCCCAACAGGATACCACATGGCATCTCCTGTAGCTCTGTAAGGTCACTCTGAGGTTCAATAGCACCAGGGGATACATTTATCCATGGTCTGCCACAACCTCAGGGCTCTCCATGAGGTTAGCCAGCCTACAGAGGCTGTCAGCAACATGTTCCCATCTGCAGGTCGCCACTCCAGTTTTTACAGGCAGCTGCATTAGTCTTCTGAGACATGAAGATTCACAGAGCAGATGTACTATTAAATCCTGAACAGTGGGATTCTGAACACACAGACTGAGAAAAAAAAAAATCAATCTCGTTTTTCATGGAAATGGGAGGGTTTGTTCTTTGAAAACAAATAAATGGTGAATTCCTTCACCCCCCCAGGGTGCTGTCGCAATTCATGTAAATCCTTTTTCTGTCCCCCTCCCAGCTAATGGACTCTAATTCTCACACATATGAACTTCTAGTGTAACTGGGTGGATACTGCCAGAAGCCTACACTGCTTTCAGGGAATGCTGTGTATGTGTCACCTCCCCCCATCATTCATTTTCAGGCACTGAGACTGCAGTAATTCTGCTTATAAATGGCATGTTGATGTGTTTATTGCTCTGCTGTTGAGGTCAGGGCTGTTTGTCATATCTTTTTGCAGTACTCGTCATCACCTCAGTGGCTATGGACTAACAAAGCTGAGGCCCTATCTAAGACTCCAAAAAGCAGATGCCTAAAAAATTGTTGATATCACCTGCTGTTCAAATCATCTTTCTCTGTCACTAATTACTCAAGCACTCACAGTCTTTCAGATCTCGATATGAGGTCGGTATGCATTTGAGCTTCACATTAAGCATTTGTATGGATTATTCTGTTTCAAACAGTGATTCCAGATTATGTTTTAATTGCATATTCTTTGGGAAATAGTACGTTTGTACCCCTGACTCTCTGAGAGCTCCAAGAGCTCTCTTGTATATGATAGAGAAGTTACTGATCTTAAAAACAGTGCAGTGAGGCACGCAGAAGAAGGATTATCCCATTTCCCTTGTAACCCATCACTGGTTTGCCAGTGATGTGATGCATCATCTGTGTTCATTTCCCAGTTAGCATTAGCCACTTTTGAGCCAGCGTGGGTTCTGTGCAGGCCTTGGGTGTGCAGGGCTTTGTAATTTCTGCAATGCTCCATTGCCTTCTGCTAGAGTCTTTCTCTGCAGAGATCTCTCTGCTGGCATTGGCAGAAGAGCTTGGCCTAGCTCCATTACTACCATATGGCAAACGATTGATACACAGATGCCTCTTAGTCCGTGCTGCAATAGGATTGTGAACTCCTCTGTCAGTCCTCCACATAAGCACACACTGAAAATCTGCTTAAAAACACAGACTCAGAAGTGCTCTGATGTCCAAACCCTTCTTTGAGAGCCAGGAATCCTCCACACCAGGGCTCCTCTAGTACCAAGCCCTGTGGGGATGGCAGTGGGGTCCATGCCCCTGGCAAACAAGGCAGGCGCTTGCCTCTGCCATCAGAGCAGGTCAAGTGCAGGCTGTTTTCCAGATGCCCATCTGGATGAGCATTGGGCAGATCATGGAGCATGCTGTGCCTGTTAACAGACCTTGAGCTTGTACTGGATACAGCCATTGATTTCCAAGGTGATGGATTAACCCTGCACTTCCTTGTTAATGATCAGAACAAAAGAGCTGAGGTCTGGGGCTGAGAAATCTGAAAGGAAACCTAAGTGGCATGTTACATTTTAGCAGAAACTTCATGCTGTGGCATTCATTGGAATTTTATTGGAGTTTGAATTGCTAGTAAAGGAAGAATGACAGGATGGCAATTGAAATCAGGTGCTGGAGCTGGAATACAGTTCTCACAAAGGAATTTTGTTGCTAGATGCTCAAACAGGGCTGATCAGAAGTACCAGAAGATCATTGCCATTCACAGACTGTTGAGAGCACCTTGGGATTAGGATTCTTCCTGAGCTATCCTTTCCCAGTAAATTGCACAGAACTTACTTTACAGCTCCAAAGTGCTAAAGAATGGAGGCGTCTCTGCCGGGACGTGAAGCTGAATTTTGCAGAGCCTCAGGGCTATGCCAGTGAAGCCATAACAACATTCTTCAGTACTGTCACCTCTCATGAATAACTCTGTCTGGTGGCTTTAGGGGGACAAAACAGTCTCAGCGCAACAGAGAGGATTTTCAAAGGAGCTCTTTGAAAACAGTATATCCCATCTCAATGTTGCCAATTTAAGATTTTCAGGTGTAATAGCCAATATTAAAAAAGTTTACTGTTTTCACCTATTATGATTACTCATTCCCATTTCCAGAATCCTCTACACACAAAAATAGAAAGTTATTGCATCATCAAGTTAAAAGCTTAAAATAAAAATACAACTGTCTTGGATAATTTTGTAAACCAAATTATGTAAATTAAATACACGAGCAAACACCTTTACAACACAGAAAAAGCCTTTTGAAGGAACAAAATGCTATGATGTTGCTATGACTGGCCTGTAAAATGTAAATGCTACAATTCTGGCAGTCCTGTACTCAGAGCGCTACTCACAACACCTGAAATGAACTCAGGAGTCTATAAAACTATTTAGCATGCAATGCTTGCCTTAAATATGAAGATGGGAAGTGGTGGTTAACAGTGGGCAAGTCTGATTTCTGTTACAGTCGTGTACCAGTTATTCCCACTCAATAACAGTCAGGTAGTGCTCAGCAGGTCTGAAAATAAGTCTTCATGTGCAATTTCTTTTCCAATTAGAATGAACATATTTCTGGGATTCCTGGGAAAACAGGATTTTAAAATGAGATGCAGCAAAGAACCAGAACCTTCTTGTGACCCCAGAAACCAGTAAAATTATGTACCTGGTTCTAGGACTCCATAATTAAGTTATTTTGCATTATTTATATAATGGTCAGAAAACTTTCACCTTTGCTTATGAATAACAGGCAAATTATTGATGAAGTCTTGAGGTGCTTGAATAAATCACACTATTCTGTGGTTTTTAGGAACCAATAATGGAAAAGAGTTTTGCTACTGTCTCTAGAACAGCCTCTGCGTTTCTCCACCTCCCTCCTTGCCCATAGCATCACATGGTTTAGGAAGAAGAAGGCTTGTGGCTTTGTAAATACTCCTGGCATCATCCTAAAGTCAGTGTTATTGGATATCTTACTGTGTACAAGAAATATCACCCCACATCTGCCTTCATAACCTTGATCTGCCACAATACAAATGATCTTACATTTCACACAATATCGGGAGCAAGGACAGAATAAAAAGGCTGAGTCTTACTTTCTTTCTGTCTTCCCTCTCAAAGAACCAGAGAGCATTCAGATATAAAATATTACTTCTCTACAGTTATGATTTCCATGCTCAAAGTCTGCAAATGAGCTTTGCAAAGCCAAATCCCAGTGTTGCTGGCCCAGCTTTAGTCAGTACCGCATGTCTCTGTAAAGAAAAAATTGTGCTTCTTGTTCTTCCTCCTACAGAACTCCTGATGAACGTTTCAGATGGCAGTGGTGTCATTATCTCTGATTAATGACTGTGCTAACTTTAAAATTAAAAAAGTAAAGTAGATCTTGATTACCAAGCACTAATGTGGTGCTTTCATGCACAGCTATAATTCTACTCATGAATATACATTAATCTTATGCATCAGTTGTTATCTTTATCTACAATCAAAAGACACCAGCCGCAGCAGCTTCATTCTGGTTTATGAAATGTAAAGGAAGCACAACAGTGATCATAGTGTGGGATATTTCTAGATGATATAAAATCCTTAAATGTATTTTGAGCTTTGCTGTTTGAAATAAATCTGCTATTTTATTTCCACAACCAAAGTGCTTCAGAACAAGCTGTTGAAGAGAAGGTAGCAACCAGAATAACACTGAGAGGGAGAGGAGAGTGCAAGTGAGTGTGGAAGCAGAGGCTAGAAGCAGCAGGGCTAGGAAATGATGTATGATGGAGGAACCAAGTAGTGCATTCCTGCATAGCATGTAAATGTTTAGTAGGAAAAACAATCTCATACAGTAGACTGGAAAGGGAGGAGAAAGTGATCTGTAGATGAAAAAGTATGAAAATAAAATGCTTGAGTTAGAATTTATATCATGTAATGCTGATAGAATTGTTATTGTCAGTATCTGAACTAATAGTCTGAATTTCTTTACCAGTCAAAAGAAAGAAAAAGCAGGTTTATTTCAAACAAATTATTGCACGTGGTTCATTTGTTCTTGGTGTGAACATATAAATGCAAACAGAAAAGTCGTGCTCAGGAAATGCTCATTACTCTCCACTGGCTCTCATGTGAGTTTACTTGATTAGCAAAGATGTAGAGGGCTACAAGTGGGGACAACTGAGATGAAATGAGTCTCATTATCAGGGTCCTCCTCAGCTCCAACTCTGTTATTATGGTTGTTCTAAAGTTAAAATCTAGCCCTGAAAAGCTGCAGTTGAGATCAATGGGTTTCAAATAAAACCTGAATGACAACAGGTTCTTGAGAGCTGCTTCTCTGCTGCCATTTGTCAGTCTTTTACTCAGCACCCTGCAGGCTGAATCACTGGGCTTGACACCGCATGTGCTGCTCCTGCTGATTTCCAGATCAGATCTAATTGCTGCATCCACCGTGGTGGGGGCTCCCAAGGGACATGAGTGCTGCAGGGCTCAGAAACCCAAAAGAGCTTGTTGCCATAGTAGCCTCCCATGGAGCATTTGCTCCTCTGGTTGCTTCTCTAATACATCTCCATCTCGTGCTGTTTCAAAGTTAGTCTTCAGTCTGTACTAGGTTGTTTCACATGTGATTAAAGCTGGCAGATCTCCCTATCAATTTTTTAAAAACCAGATTTCCTATGCAGTGTGTTGTGGCTCTCTAAATGTTTCTAATTGGAAAGGTGCTTGTTTTTTTTTTTTTTTCACTTTGCCCTTCAAACAGCCATAGAAGGTAAGAACAAGAGGTGGGTGAAAACCAATCTGGGAAGAGTATACTCACCAGATGAACAGGTCTATTCTGAGTCTGCATTTTCCACTCTCATTGCTCTGACTGATCTTTGGCAAAGCCAGGCAGGTTGCAGGCTGTATTTCCAACCCACATTTTCTCTATAGCCATACAGCAGACTCTGAGATGGCAATTGGTTGTAGCAGTGCACAACTTCAACATGTCTGTGAATGTCAGTACCTGCACAACTGCTCCCCTGGGCTTTGTAGAACACATCTCCAAGTTTCTTATACAAACTCTGTTTTCCTGTGGAACTAAATCTGACAAAATGCTCCCTCTGCAGTGGCATTGCTCATAGTGTCCATTGTCAGAGTAGGGACAAAGACACAAGGGTTCTCTCCTTCAAAGAGCAATGCAGAAAGATGCTTGCATTTCACATTATGTTGCTTCACTGCACAATTCAGTCCCATCAAGTTGCTGTAGACAAGAAACGATCATTTCCATCACTCTGAAGGAGTAAAGACAGCTGCCTAATCTTTTCATATGGGTATTCCTTGTACCTATCACATTGAAGTGCAAAATGCCATGTTATTGCTTCCCAAAAATGGACTCTGATTAATTCTTATTGAAAGTAGAGGGAGGGGAAAATACAATTTCAAAGCAAGTTATGCTCCTATTCTGTGACAATGTAGGCAAAAAGGTATTCACAAGAAGAGCAATGTGATTTCCTCTACTGGCGTGATTTGCCACTGTGATTTTAAGTGGGCTCAGTTTTTTTTAAAGAGAAATAAAATTGTTTTGTACTTGTCTTTAAAAAGGATTAGACCAGGAGAATCATCAGGTGGAACTGGAAAGAACAGTGGCTCAAGGTTGCTGGCAGTGTATGTTTAACCTGTCGAGATAAACCCAGAAAGCACTTGGTTCTGATTTTTCTTTTGATAATTTCACACCTATGTGATAACTCTGAATGCAATAGTACAAGTCCTACTTTAAAGGAATATGAGAGGAGTTTCAGGTCTTAATCACAATTCTGATTTCACAGCTCAGGCCTGTCACTACTAAAAGAGTTAAAAAATGTACAAGAATGACTAAGTCCTAGAAATAGAAGCCCACAATGAAAACCCAAGCCAGCGTGTCTGTAGGATGAGCCTCACCCAGCACCCCAATTTATCTTTGAACTTGGCAAAATTGCCTTTTTTTTTTCCAGATGGCATCCAGGACACAGCTTCTCAAGGTCAGTGAACATCCAGCCACTCTCTTTTTTAAACATTCTGGGAGGTGGGAGGGAGCAAAGGAATGATGCTGCCTTTGTGACGTTCTCTGTGAAACTACATTTGCCATTGTATCTGGCGCCCTTTATAGACCTCTTTATTCTTCCCAGGCTTCCAATTTAAAGCAAGTGAGTGAAAGCAGCAAAATGCTGGTTTTACAGCAATGAGAAGAGAGCTGAGTTCAGCCAGTTTTTAATTTAAAGTCATCCTACACACCCCACCTGGATTTACATTGGGCTGAATGCAGTCTGAATAAGAGTTTTGACCTTTCTGATATTATCATGGTGTGGGATGGTTTCATCAAAATTTATTGCATTATATATGTAGAAAGAATAAGGTACAGATGACTTGTTGGGGCCACCATTTCTGGGAATGTCCTTTTAAACTACTTCTAATTTAATTTTCCTGATTTAATATTCATGTGGACAACAGAATTTTTCTTCTTCCTTATCTTTAACTGGATTTGATATGTAATTGTTGGTATTTTCTACACGGTGGCAAGATGCCTGCAATGATGGGGTTATGACAGCAGCTCATTTGGATTTAATGTAATGCTTTGCAGTCAGTGGCTTTGAAATGAGGAACACAGTGAAATTAAAGAAGATTAAACACAATTAGACCTACTTTTTTTCCCAACTGCCGTAATAAAGCCTTATACGCACATTGCAAGTACTGACATAGAGCTCTTCAAAGCCTGAACTTTTGGCCTTGCTTCTGTAGGTACAGAGGACTTTTGGATCCAAGAAAATGATGCATTTGCTGCACTATGCAGAACAGAGTTTGCTATTCCCTGGGGCTCTACAGAAACATCTGAAATAGAACAGTGTTCTCTAGTACATGGTATGCCAAGTTTTCTCACATAGAATCATAGATAACAGTAAGAATTGCAAACAAAGGGATGAAAATGCAAAACCTAAGGTTACAGGTTCATAAATTGGTGTTTTAAAGCGTATTAGTCAATCATATATTCACAGCTAGATCAAGAGGATAGATATGAATACAGTTGCAACATTGAACAAAGCCTGGTTATTTATAAGCCAGAGGCAAAACTCAGCATAATTGCACTTGCAAAGCAAATGTGCTGTTATTTGACGTTCATTTAGAGCAACTCTTCCTGAATAAGCAAGTAGAATATTTACACATTCAAGTCTCTGTGTCTAATTGTGTTTGTGTGTGTAGTTACATACTGCAATTACTGTTCATTGACACTATGCATGCATTTTTTACAATCTGACTTCATAAATTTAGAAGTCTAATTTTATTGTCTCTCACAGATGTGTCTGAGGCTTGTGTGTGTATATATAGAGATAAAATGACTTCTAACTAAAGGTGGCAGAGTCAGTCCTACCAGTTTTATATACAAGTTTCTCTTCAAGAAAGATTAATTTTGTAAATTAATAAACCAAAAGTAAAGTCAGGTTAAGGGCTGACCATTACACAGGAGAGACATAAAGAATATTCACATGAAGAATGAGAAAGAGACCAAGTTTCAGCTGGGTTTTGGTAATAGCTGGCACTTCTCCTTGGCTAGTTGTGATTCATTAAGCTCTGAGCTTCAGATAACCTGAGTCTTACCACAAAAACATACATGCTCATTCCTTTCATGTGAGGACAAAATAATATAAGCCATTTCCCCTTTTAAATTTGGGTGTTTTTTTTACTTACCCATAACAGAGTTGTGTGCAGTATATAACTCATCTTCATGATAAAATTTACATTTTCCCCCCAAGTGAATAGGATTTGATTTTGATTTAAGAGTCACTTTAGAGTTACAGTTTAGTGACTGTGCAGGGCAATATTTGGAGTAAAGCACAACACTCTTTAAACCAGCATTAGTCAAGGTAAGTTAAATTCTTGAAAATATACTTTAATCCCAGCACTTTAAAAAGTAGTCACATCTGTTAATTAAAGGTGAAGGAGGAGATAAGTGATTTGAAATCTGAAATACTGCAAAGTGACCAGCAATCAGACCGAGTCATGGAATTCTTAACTAAAAATGAACACTTGGGAAGTGCTACCTCTACATGGCAGAAAAATATATGAAAAGTCTTTATGCCAAGTTGCAGCAGAGTAAAATGATGTAACCAAAAGTCTTCAATTTTCCTTCTTTACTTCCTTTCCTAACATATGTATGGCTATAGTAATATATTTAAGTACCAAAGGAATGTGTCTGTGAATTCTTTTGAAAGTTATCAATCCTCATTCACAGATTTGTGTGAGCAAAAACCTGAATTTCTGTTCTCAGCAGTTTCAAGGTTAGGGAAAGACAATTTCAAGATGGGGAGGAAGTTAATTTCTTGTCACCTACTTCCCCTTTTGTGACTGAAAATCTTGAATTCAGGCTTGGAAATTTTTATTCATTCGTATTATGCTTCTGGAAAGACCTAAATCTTCATGAGCATGCCAGTGGGGCTGTTTGAATCACAGTGTGAAAATTGTCTTTTCAGAACCAAGTTGCAAAGAATAATCAGAAAGATAATCAGGAGAGCTAGTTAGGGAAAGAGTTTTTGTAATGTGCTTCACCAGAACTAAGGCAAAACCAGCCAGCTTCATAAAATTACTGAAAAAACATCAACATCTTTGATCCTTTTCTGTCAGGATATGTGCAATCCAGACTTCCACAGCCCCCTACATTCACCTTCCTAAGGCATCTGCTATGCTGTTACCTGTTAATACTGCACTATATGTTATAGTATTTGTGAAAACATATGTGAAATATTTCAGAAATGCATCTCATTGGACAGGACGCCAAGTCACTTGACATAATCATGTTAAACGAGCCCAGAAATACCAAGGAAGCCTCTGCTAGTGTGTGGAGAACCACCTTATCAGCATTCAGCAGCACAGATTCCCATTCTGAGAGAAAGCCCTCTTGGCTCCTTTTGACATATGCAGGCACAGGAAGCTGTAGTACAACAGCAGTCACTCTCTGTGTTTGTAGCCACTGGATTTTCTTATAACCGTGGAATGCACAAAGCTCAACTGATATTTTTTAATGACTAAATCCAAAATACAGTTTCTCCAAAGCCTTCCCAATGCCTGCAGAGGCCTACTTGTCTACCAACTAGGATACCTCCTTAGCCTGTTCACTGAGCTAACATGCAAGACTCTTCCTTTGGTGAGCAACATGGTGTTTCATCTCCAGCAGGATTCAGAAATGAAATTTTCCCTTCCCTATAACACCTGTAAAACTGATCTAATAAATACTCTTAGAACAGAAAGCCAACTGATATTTCATACTGAAGAGCAGGGAAAGGAAGAGGAAACGTGTTTCCTTTCTCTTTTACTTACAACAAGGTGCTTATAACTTCCACACAGAGGATGAGAAACTGAGCTTCAAATCCTCCTATTATTTGTTTAATGCAGGAATCTGCTCCTAGGAGCATGCACTGGTGGAGTATGCACTGGCAGAGCCTGAGATAAAGTTCTGCTATCTAAGCCTTCCTGCAGCCTTTTCCGTCTTAGGAGGTGAAACTTAAACTCATCTCCTTAGAATTCCCTGCCAAGAGTTTATATAATTGAGAGTGCCAGCTCCTCTGGTTTAAGACATTTTTTGCACTGGTATTGGGAGGATTATGGCATGAACAATAGCAGGCACTTATGATTAGGTGTGCTGAAGCTGTGCCCAGCTCTCTTACGTGGACTTAATCACTGAGATTGCTTTAGCTCCTCATCAATAAAAATTCAGTTG
Source organism: Forpus xanthops (assembly GCA_032466535.1). Lineage (NCBI taxonomy): Eukaryota > Metazoa > Chordata > Aves > Psittaciformes > Psittacidae > Forpus > Forpus xanthops. The sequence continues at coordinate 47,265 of JASSUY010034479.1, forward strand.
ATGTCTCAAGGATTTTAACTTATGCAATGCTTTGTAGTGGAAACTGCTGAAAAATGTTTCTTATATGATCTAGAGATTGAAAGTGAGAGAATGAATGCAAAATAAGACTGATCAGAGCACAGCGGTCAACACACCTATTCATGCACTGATTTTGTATCTTGACAATTGTGACAAGAAGAATGTCTCCAGCGTGTGATCTGCTCTAAAAAAATGCTGTCCAGTTACCCAAGATGTGGTTCTCTGTTTAGGATGGAGAATGTAGTCAGTTCCTACATGGCCCACTTCTGCTTTACTCTGTTTTTGGAATATCTTCAGAGAGTACCAGTACCATAAGGATATATCTAGACTGTATGCTTCTTGACTTACTCAGTTGGAAAGAAAATGAAACCTTTAAAGGGAATCTGTAATGAAGCTTAAGATAGCAATCAAAATTGTGTAAGATATATATATATATATATTAAGTAAAATATATTAGCTCATTATTTAGAGGATCCAATAAACCAGATGCATTTCTTGTATAAAAGACAGCTGTACCTAAAACTTGTGCTACAGATGTTTCATGGTACTGTGGTACTCATGGTACTCAATTCATGTTTTATGATACCCAATAGGAGAGAATATTTGGCTTTTATGCATGGTCGAGAAAGTGAATCAAGTCCTACCTGGCTGTCATGTTAACTTTTTCCTCAGGACTGCAATCAGATGTTTGATCTCTATTTTATCAAGGCTAGTTGTTTGTTACAAACACTTAATTCTTCCTCTTTCTTTATAATATATCTCAGAAGTTCCATAAGCAAAAGACAAAATTCTTTCCACAAACTCCATGAGCACCTGACCTGGAGGACATCAGATAGAACATCAAACAACAAATAAGGTTTAATTTTATTCATCCAGGAATATTTTGTGCTGTTTTTAGTAGGAAAATATCAGTAGTCACCCAGATAATATGTTTCTAATGGTCACAAAAGTATATTCATAACTTCCTTTCCATCCACATCTATTTACAAGCATTGAAGATACTATAATATGACTTAAATAATTCATACCTCTTTTAACTTTAGAGCCCATAGTAAGCTTTGTACATTCTGTTTTGTTTAAGTAGACTTTATTGGGTTAAGGACTTAGGAGGAGAGATGTTTCCTGCTTTTGTTGAATAAATAGTCTGCACCTTGGATATAACTGGCCAGTTGTGGGCTGAACAAGAAACAGAAATATTACTCTCTTGCATCACCTAAATATCTTCAGCAGCTTTGTGAGTATACCCAGTTTCTCTGCAAATTAAGCCTTGGCAATGAAACAAACTCTCAATAACTTAGCCATGGAAATTTAGCCCTTCCACTCATCCCTGTCTAATTTAGGGTTTATAGTACTTGTCTAGTTCACATAACTGACAAAATCTCTGGTTCATTAGTTAATCCATCCTACGAGCTCTATCACAGAAGCCTGTGATGATGTTCATTATTAGTGTAAATATATTTGTATCCTGCTGGAGGGGTCTGAAGTGTCCTTACATATTTTGGTCATCTTCTCTGATAAATTTGAGAGAATTATGGAATTTATTTAATTTTTTTTTTTTTAAATTTAAATTCCTGGAGCTTGTTTGCTCTGGGAATCAGCAGGTAGGACTATGCAGAGATGTTTCTAATTTCACCAGATGAATGAAATGCCCTGTGGGGTAATGTGGGATGGTTTGGTTTACAATCCAAAAGAAGAAACCTATAACTCTGCTGCTGCTTTCAAACAGGTCTAAACAATGTTGAGTCTCATTTACCCAGTTCTCAAGCAAAAATGTTGTCAGGGTCCAACTGGAGAAAAATCCAGTCTCGAACCCATTTTCTTTGTGATTGCAAGAGTGAAATTAAGACAAAAATGAGGTTGAATACTGTAACTGATCAGTTGGTTTATTACAAAATGACAACTACTATAAAAAGGGAAATTATTGTAAAAAAATGGATAGCAATAGAACAGATCAGAGAAAGGATGGAAATGAAACATTTCTCTAGAGAGAGCTAGTCACCATTGTGAATCCAGTGGTATTCTGGGAATCTATTGTGATTGTCAAAGGTGGTGGGAGAACTTCAGGGTCCCCTAAGAGTCCATAGTAGTCATCAGAGGTCGGTGGGTGTCCATGTGGAGGTGTCCTCCTGGAGTTGTCCCCTTGAAGGTACACTTTTTCTCTCTTTTATAATGGGCTGGAGGGAGTACCTCTGCTCCTGGTGGTCTTGCAGCCAGTGCTTCAACTGCATATGTGTGCAGCAATTCTTGGGATAATGGACAGCAATTCCTCACACCAATCCTCGAGATAATGTATGGAAGAGTCTTATCTCACCTCTTCCCGTCCATCTCTCAGGCAGTGGACATTGGAGTCTTAAGTCCTCCCACCCACCTCTGAGACAATGGATTGGTGGAATCCCATCTCAGCTTCTCATACCAATCTTTGAAACAATGGACAGTGGAGTCCACTGTCCTCTAGTTTCAAATCAGTCTCTCACAGATGTAAAGAGAGCTATAGGAAAGGTTACATGAATTAAAATGCAGACTTTTTTTTTCCCATAAAAATGTTGCCATAGTCTGCCACAGGATGTTGCTCCAGTTCCTGTCACCAAATGGAAAAACTGTTCTGTTGATGCCTATTGTACTTGTTAATTATTGCACTCTACAAATAGGCTGAAGTCAAACAGAGAAAGGGCTCTTCCAATCCTTTCTAATCTTTAACCTACAAATATCTCTGCTCTGCAATAAAACTAAAATCTACTGATGGAAAATAATAGTTTTCTCGTTAGCAGCATCCTTGTCTGAATTCAAAGTAAAATCCTACAGATGAGACACTTTGTCTCCTACTACCCATCAGCTCATTGTCTCAAAGGAAATCTTTGTGTGAAGGAATAAAGACAGAGATAATAGCAGACTTCATTGCTCTGGTCTTACTATGCCAAGAAAATGAGGTTGTCAAGGACGTTTAAAGAGGAGAATTTCTTTTGCTGCAATATTGTTGGGGGAAATTGCACCATCAGCAGCTGACTAACAGTTGAATATTGACAGTTCAATAAGTGTGGCTACTGTATGACCTGTAGGTATCATTTTTGCAAGGCAGCCTTCTGCAAGCAATGTGAGATAGAGGTTAATACTATGTACATTGGCAGTGAAACAGAAAGAAAAAGATACAAGCAGGAAAATCCTTTTGGGCTTCCTCATGGCAACTGATTTTTAAAAGGGCCTTAAAGAGGAGCTGCTTTAGAGAAGAAAGTGTTTCAATGCGCATAGATGCTGATTCTGCCACACAACAGCTTCCTTGGTACAAAAGGGCTGAGATCTACTTACACTGGCGCTTTGATGTTAATTCTTCAAACAATAACCCAGAAAGAGAATGAGCATTATTTTCATTCTCATCATGGTGAGATATTAATTTTCCTTTTTTATTTTTTCTTTTATAATATTGGAAAGGGCCAGGAGAATATTTCACAGTATCCCCTTTGAGGCATTTTGTATTACAGTTGTTTTCCTCAGTAGTGGATTTTATGATACAGACTCTTAAAAACTTAGCCTTGGAAATTCAGCCCTTCCACTTATCCCGCTCTAATTTAGGGTTTATAGTACTTGTCTAGTTCACATAAGTGACAAAATGACTAATTCATTCATTAATCCATCCTGTGAGCTCTAGGGCAGACAAGTAGAGAGAGTCAGGAACGGTGGAGAGAATGTGAAAAGAGAACGGTGCTCTCAAACATCATTTATACACTTCATACTCTATCTAGTGCTTGTCACAAACACCACATTAGAATCTAAAAACTACTGTGGTCTACTCAAAGAATTTGTAGTATCAGAGAAGGAATATTTTCCCAGTTTAGGCCTATATTCCTCAGCAGAAAGCAGATGCGTGGCTTGCCCTAGGCAGGAAATGTACCCTGACTGAAACTGTGAATATTTGCTTAATTTTATAATTGTAAGGTGGAGCAGATGGTGACAACTTAGTTGAATGTGAACAGTCCATTGAAATAACCTAAATTGTTAAGCTATTCTCCTATAGAAAGCTGTCTGTGCACCATTTGAACAAATTGAAAGTAGCCTTCATGTTATTGAATCAGCTGGAATTGCCTCACATTGTTAAGATATGCTGGGTTTACAGGGTTTTACAGAGTGTAAGCTCTTTCATTTTGGGAGCTGTGAATGCTCCAAAGCAGGGTGGAAAGTTAACAAAAACTCCATATCCATTTTACTCTGTCTCATTTTGCTGTAGAAAAACTTCTGGGCAGATACCTAATGAGATTAACAGCATTAACAAAAATAGCATGTCTTCAGTTTTAAGCCCAAGGACAGACTGCTCTTATCAATAGGCTTCAGATCTGCAAGGCAAGGCAGTAGCCCACATCAAAACAACCTCCATCGAAAATGTTGTTTTCTACTTTGTTAATGTGATGTATTGACAATCAGCAGTTTAAAAGCAGGAAGCAGAACGTGTGGGCATGGCGTGCAGAATGACAATAGGCTGTTGGATTTTGGTGTGGCAGATCACACTTTCAGAGTCTTCATTCACCATTTCAGAGGGAGGGAAGGCACTGCCAGCTGCTCACGAAGGCCCTGCTTCAGGAGCTCAACTCTGTAAAAGGGACCTAGTCTTCCCTGTGAAAAGCAAGAAGAACATTGTATTGCAAGGACCAGTGTGCATGATAAAGACCTCAATTACATTGAGCAGAGAGCAATCTGAGATAACCTCTAAAGATCTTAAGGAGAGGCTGTGGCTTAAATCCTACCCAGGAAAGTAAGGAGTGCTTTGAAATACAAAGAGTTACTGGGAGGTAGCTTGCTACCATGTACTAAAGCAGCTTGTTTAGTGATTAACCTCTGTGTGCATGCTCTTTTTCTGTGATAAATTTGGTGAATGCAAGCTACTTTATTTCTTTTTCATGCTGTGCTGCCTTTCGCTGATCAGGGATATGAACACTTTAATTTTTATGTTATTCCACAAGTAGCTGTTTCTGTGCCTATACCACTTCACTGTCTTGTATCCCTCTCCTGCATGCAGTCAGGTGTATAAATGGCTCCCATCCCTACTCAAAAATGAGAGAGAAGCAAGTGTTATTCCTCTAGCCACATGCCACAAAACACATCTGATATGTTGACATTCATTAACTGCCCAGTCTCAGGAGCAGAGATTGGAACCACGTGCTCCAAACGAATGCCCCAGCCATGACATTTCACACAGTTTTGAGCAGAGGTCCTTTTGAATATCACCTTCAGAAGTTATTCTATTGAGTATTTAACCAAGTAGCCACTGGCAGCTTATTACAACATCCAGAGCCAGTGAAGTAACTTCTATCACCTGCAAATTGCACATGAACAGAGGGAAAATCGCAAATATTTATTTCATCCTTCTGTAGGAATTGTGCATGTTTCTTACATGTGGAACCGATAACATATAAGATGAAAAGGGGATCAGCTGGTGATAGAAACCTGTTTTTTTCAGTCTTAATTCATTTATATGTTAGATTTTTTTCTTTCCTGTATTTATATGGGGCTGCTGAATACTTGCAAAAATACACTCAGGTTTCAAAGTTAACACTTGTCTTAAATTACTGCTCCAAAAGTGTGAACAAGTATATTGGCATATCAGCTATTTTCTAGTCTCAGATAATTAATCCTTCATTCTGAATGGCTACCAAAGGTCTAACAATTCTTCAAATCAGGTATGACATAAAGAACTGTAAGGACGTATAAATTTTGCATGTGCATTCATTTAGCCTATTAAATTGCAGTTAGCAATAGTCAGCAGCTGAAGTACGTAACACCTTGCACATTTTTAAAGAATATTGGGCATTCAGTATTATTCCTCTCAACACTTCTTACTCTAAGTTTAAATGGAAGCGGGAGCATACCCCAGATAAGCAGTCATTTTTTAGTACTGTGTGCTTAGAAGAGGATGAAATTCATTCTGCCGTTGGCCTTCATAGCCAGACTACCCCTGCCATGAAGACTAACTGTTAGCAACCCTTGTCTGAGCCTAAATGAGTATAAAAGATAACAGTCCTATATTTTGCATATATATGTGTGTGTAAATAAGATTATCTTCAGGCTGTTTCTTTTCTGCTGCGTGCGAAAATGACTGTGTTGCTCACCTGATAAGGTAAAATGCTCTTTTATAATTCACATGCAGTGTTTTCGGTAAGTACATCTCCCAAGAATAAACATACTTCTGTGGCCATTGGATTCAGTAAACATAGGGCACACATCAGTTTGCTAGCCTGGAGCACATTCTAAGGCTGCAAAGGAAGCTTAACTTATCATCATAATTGCATTTCCTTGACTTAAAAAAAAAATACCATAAATGTAACACGAGCTTGTTATAAGGACTTTCTTCTTTCAGAAGGAAAAGAAACCCTACTGACTGTTAGGATTTGCTCTAAATGCCTGTCTGTCATATGCAAGGCTTTTCTATTTCAGCCATAGGTTCCTCTTCCTCTGAAAACTCAACAAGTTGTGTTTTTTAAAGACATGCAGGATGTGCTTTCAGGCAACTTCTTTTTTGCTTAGCGCTGTTACACACACAGCTCTGTAACAGTAGGGGAAGAATGTTAACATGAATGAGAACAGAGAATAGAAATGCAATAAAAATGGAAATTAAATAAAGCCAAGATTAGATCTATTTAATAAATGCAAGGCCTGGCTACCTTCAATCCTGGGAGCCAGAGTAAGGATAGAGAAAGGCAAGTCCTTCAATTATTCATGGACACACAGCAGCAGCAAGCAATTATTGCCTTTGGTCATAAGGATTCAGTTGTCATCGAGCACTTAAACCAGATGTCTTTTTCAAAAAGAATCCATATAACTATGACAAGATATTAGCACCTACCCCCAATTATCTTCTTATTGGATCCACACTGTCATCCAGGAGAGCATTTGTATTACAGTTGTGATCAAAATAAAGTACGGCAAGTTATAATTGTGTTTATGGGGAATAGTGGTCCCTATACACATTCATCCCATACTTGCTATGGTTTAATCATAATTTCATTGCAACAGCCTTCAACAAGGTATCATTTTAGGAGAAAACTCCATTTGTCCCTCCCTTCTGTGGAGGTCTGATTCAATCTTTTCTCTCATAAACTGGATAATTTTAAACGGGCCAATGATTCAGACTTCTCAGAAGAACATATAAGTATCTTTAAATTGCCACAAAGAGCATTCCGTAAATACATGAAGGGAGAGAAAAATAACCCCCCCTCTCTCCTTACTGAGAGTGATAACAAAAGAAATTAGGTTCAGTTCATCATTTAAATTCTCCAGTATGTTTTCCTTTCCAATGTGTTCGCAGGAGATTTGCATTTCTTCCTATCTTAGAGTAGCTTATCTGTCTCTCTAAGGTTTTGTTTTCACCCTCTGTTTTCTTTATAGCCAATTTTAGTGTGCTTTGACACTCCTTTTCAAATAAAAGTGTAAACCATTGGATTAATGAGTTAGATTAAGTGTTCAGCTTACTATCTGCTTCTGTCTGTTGTGAGTTAAAACTTCATTGGAAATGCAGAATTAAACAGAGATATCAGTGAAGCTTATGCAGAGTAGTCCTTCCCTCTTCCAGAAGCTGCTCTGTAAAGTCCAGTGGGTCAAGCCTGCCATGGGACATGAAAAAGGTGCTCCAAAAGGCAGGTTCATTTGAGACTGCAGCAATGGCAGATGTGCAACTTCCTGTACCTTAAATTCTCAAACTTTGTAGACAAATGTGCAAATGCAAGCTTTCTAGACCAATGTGATCTGGGGCCACACACAGCATGACAAAGCAACCTTGTTTGTGAGACTTGCAGCGTGCAGCTTCAGCAAATAAAATCTTTAATGCCTACAGTGCCAGTAGCTGGTCCATCTAGGTAAGGAAAGCTCCTCAGCAGAAGGCATGAAGGAGCTTATATTGCGTTGCATAGGTTTTACTGTCTCTAGAGACAAATTTTACTCAATTTGGATTTCTTTACTTTGGTATTCCAAAGTCAGGCCTCTCCCAGAGGACAGAAAAGTTCATTTTAATGTATTCTGACCAGGGCCATGAGGACCCCAGAATAGTTGCCACTGTTTTGTCCTCCTTCAGTGCTACTGAAATAGTACAGGTAGAATGTTGAGCTAATAGTAAAGTTACAGCTTTGTAGAATAGAATACACCTCTCTCAATCCAAAGGATTGCATATTTTCAGGCACATAAGGATTTCATCTGTTATCCAAAATCACAAGGTTATAGACAAGTGTTAAAGACTGTACTTATGAAACTGCTGAAAAATCAACCTTGGCTCTATAGACAGACCATTTGGTATAAGTGATTTTCTTTTACTTGCTTAGGACCACAAGGAATACAGTATCTGGCAGTTGCAGCAGCCGAGCACCTTCGGAGCAGCTGATGGTTTGTGTCATGCTGTGTGAAATGGAAAATTGCTACTGCTGAACTAGAGGTCTGTTATTCTGTCTAAAGCTTCAAGCCAAGAATACTGAGTTCTTAGATTGACTAATGAAATATATGACAGTCACAAATGGCTTGTACTGTCAGTTAAATGACACCCAAAATTTGCCAGCTGTCAGAGGGATGCTATTACTGGTTCGTGTGTAATCTGTGTGGATTTTTCATGGAAGTTTAATTAATACCCCTGATAAACACAGGGCATGGCAAAGGTCATTTGAAACTGTTACTTTTGTTAGCAACTCTACTGCAAGGGATGTATGTTCGATATATTCTGCCTAACCTGTTTCAGACAAATGTCATTTGGGCTTTGGGAATAGACAGTGGCCTCATTAAAGTTAGTGAAAGGACAAGTTTGGTTCTCCTGGAGACTGAAGCAAAATAATGCATCTTTTTTCGCTCTTCAGTCCAAAATAGCAGACCTTTAAACTACAAGAATCCTGAACCTACTGTATTAACTGTTACTCCTGGAATCTGGTTAGCAATATCTTATAAAAAAAAAAAAAACAAACAAACCAAAAGAAACCATCTTAAAACAAACAACAAATCAAGACCAGTTCAATAAACAGTACAGATGAAAACTTATTCCAAGTAATCAAAATCTACACATGTAATTGAGGGCACTGTGGAGTGGTGCCCCAGTAATAAACACTTGAGGATCCCAGGGCATTGGCGACGGTGATGCCTCAGTGACTCACAGCAACTGTGAAACACAAAGGTTAGAATCTGGCTCCCTGAGAAAAAGGTGCAGGAAACATGTCTGGAGTCCCACTGCTCAGGGAATGTAAATGTACTGGACTAACAAATTCAAACTAGGGGATGCAATAATATCGTACCTGCCTCAGGAAGTCTGTACGTCCAGATAACAACTGCTCAAACAAACACAGCCCGTAGCCTATAGTTCTCCTGCCTCAAGCCTTAATTGTTACTGCGGAGAGAATCAGCCCAAAGATTGCTTCCTTCTGTGCAGAATTCCCAAGTACGTCCTCTCTGCAACCTGTTTCTACCTCTGCTCTAGTACAGCAAAAGGTAAAAACAGGGGTTTTTTCTGTTTCTTTTTTTCTTTTGGAGCAGACCCTTTCAAACTATAACTGAGCATCCAAGAAAGCAACACTTTGTGTTTGAACTATAAATCTGCAGGGGAAAAAGCAGGCAACAGTTTAAATCCTCCTCTTCTCTAGCAAAGAATACTGCTTTTTTCTTAGTGAACATCCTTTACCATTCAGATATGCTGCTGCAGCACTCAGCCATGCCATGTCTATTCAAAGGGAATTCCTTTTCATTTTCCTTTTATTCCATACCTCATACAGCGTTCCAAGACAGCAATCATGATCTAACTGATTATTCAGCTGGCTAGTCTCAGCATTATCTTAATTGTTCATCCAACCTTGCTGCAATCCTTGCAACCACCATGGTTTATTTCCAAACTCCATTTTCAGCTACTGGGTGGATATATAAAGCTTTAACCTTGGGACAGAAACAGAGAAAGAAAAATCTTATATTAAAGATTTAAGGGTTATTTAAAAGAATGGAGAGAAGAAGGAGGAGCAAATGATATGGTTATTAGTAACTATCTTCAATCTATTTTAATACTGAATGAATAAATACTGTAAGATGCTGATACATGTGCATATTTTCAAGCTAAAGGTTTGGAATCTTTTATCAGAGGTCCTCCTTAACTTTATAGAAAAAGATATTTCTTATATATATATATATATTAAACAGTCATGGGCATTGCTGATGGTTTTAAATGAGTCTTTTATGAAGTGACCATTTATTAAAAAGAGTATAGTGCTCCTGACAACTTTTTAGTTGTGAATTAACAGCATGTATTGGTGAAAAATCCTTTTGTAAGCACACCTGCACCAGCTCTTAGAAAATACAATTGGAGCAAAGGAAAAATCAAAGCAAAGACAGGACAATCTGCAGAAAAGTGGGACCAGAGGGAATAGCTGATTAAAAAAAGATTCCTGCTGTAACTGTGTCTTATGAGGAGGTTGAGTGTGATGTTTGTCATCACTCACAATGCGCCAACACTACAGCATTCTTCTAAGCATTGTCCTTCACTTTCTTCCAGTTTATAGATTGCCTCTGTGAGGGGCACAAGGGAGGTGAGAGCAGGATGGGGAGGTTTCCTTCTCTGGTATACCTGGCAACAGCTCCATTAGAGCAGCTTCATTAGAACAGCATCTGTGGAAGTTTACCTACTTGATTCTGCTGCAGTTGGAGCCTCTGCTATCTCCTCTGGCATGCACATGCATACCACTCCTAGCAGGACTCATGTAGTTAGTGTACCTTCCCTGAGTAAGCATAAGGCGGTAGGTACAAGACAGAGCTACAACTCCAGGCCACTTCATTCTTACTGGTGAAGAGCATTCAGCAACAGGGGCAGCTTAGGAAGCAAAGAACAGGGAATCTCTGAAGCTGTTTTCTCTCACAGCAGAAGATGATTTCTTCCTGATTAAGGAATGCCTATAGAGAGAAAGAAGTCACCTTTGCATCCCACTTAGATCACAGGCATCAGGGCTATGGCCAATAACTTTATTGTCACATGGGACTACAGCCAAGCCCCCTTACATATAATGCCTATCCAGTTCTGGTACTGAAATCAGTGTGAAATGGCTGCAAAATGGCTGCAGAATGCAGAGTAATATTTTGCTTATTTGATTATGCTTCTGTTACCCAGTTTCTTTTAAGGATTTAGTTGGCTAAAAATTGAGACGTGATCAGCAAAGCAGCGGTAATGACAGACTGAATGAAACCCATAGGTCTCAGTAACAAGCTTAGAGATTTTGTCCCAGAGGTGGTGACAGAGGGAATTAAACCCACAGGTCCCAGTAACAAGCTTAGAGATCTTGTGCGCGAGATGAGTTCTTACTTTCTTACAAGTTTGTCCAGGAAAAATAAAAAGATAAATTTAGTGCTGTCCCCATTTCTTCTGAGTTTTGGGTATCTGCCTTGAGACATGGTTTCAACTGAGAACTGCAGACAAATACCATGGCCTATATCCAGATGAGCTGTTCCATCGAGCTGCACCTATGCAATGGTTAGATTTTGGATGCAAAGTCTGCACGTCGTTCACTTACCCGCTTGTTGCCAGCTTGAATTTCTCTGCACTGGTACAGAGTGCAGTGCCTGGAGATGCATGAAGCATTGGTGATGTTCAGACATAGGTCTCAGGCACACTGCTGTGCCTGTGCTGCTGCTGTCCATGTTCTGGTAGATGAAGAAACAGAACAGTGCCAATAATACTTTGTGCCCCCCAGCACCGCAGGAAACCATTAATTCAGAGACCATTTGCTCTTCATTAAAGGAAGATTGCCTCTGCAGTGGTGCAGTCTCATTTCATCATCTCCTTTCCCAACTTGTTCCTGACTTTCTGAACAACTGCATAGAAAATGATGACTTGAAAGAGGGTGGCATCTCTGCATAACATTTTGTCATTTCCTCTAATTTTCTGTCTCTGCTTTTCTAATCACTGTCAAGGCTGTCTTCAAGTCTCAATTGCTCTATTTTTTATCTAAGCCTACACAAGCTATTTCTACGGTAGTCTTCTGTTCATTTTCCCATTATTTCTTAGCTAAAAATTTCCAATTATTTTGTCTTTAGTTGAAAGACTTCACTGCTTCAAATTCACCCTGGGCAACTTCATTATTTTCTTTTCCACTCTCTCCTGTGTCAAATATGGGACCACTTTTTGCCATGTCTCTCCAGTGCAGTTTTCTAACACAGTGATAATGGTGTTTGATTTACATTTATTTTAATTGCTCATGGATTTCAATTAATTTGCAAAATTCATTTGTATTTTAAATGTAATGAACTGGAAATATAGTGATCTTTTGAATGAGTGGAGAGCATGGAGAAGGCATCATTGCCACCCTGCTAACTTTGACCCCACATTGAGTGCTGGCAGAGCTAGGTACTGTGAAAAGGGCTTGACAGAAATGGCTGATTTTTATTGATAAATGGGCCTAGTTAGAGGCAATTCTAATGCACTTGACACCACCAAAGAGCTGACCTTGATATCCGAATATTGTGCTTCATTACAGAGAGAATACTGAAAATAAACATCTATTTTATAGATGCTTATTTCTCATATTATTCTCTAATCCTTTACATTTCCAATGCATTAATTATTATTAGAAGTATATCTGGACCAAAATAACAACTTCAGATATTTTGGAAATACTTAGGTCTGGAGCTAAAAGCAGTATATATATTAACCTCACTGGTTAATACAAACTAAATTTCAGGCTTAATTTTCTTGAAATTTCAGGAATTCTTTTAACTTGGATCCAAAGCTGTTGGTTCTCAGATTCCTCTTGCAGTTTTCACTGTGAAGTGAGTGCTATATTGGGATGAATGATACTGATTCATGTTCCTTGGCCTATGTGATGCCTGGTACTCAAATTCATATTCTTTCTGCAGGAGCCAGTTCTAGCAGGTATCAAGGGAGAGCAAAGCAGTGTTTCTGGAGATGGGAAAATGGGAGAGACCCAGCCTATGTTTCCTGGAGTGCTGAAGCCTTCCCATGAGAGACAGAGGCACCTCAGATCTGGAGGATGTGGCTCCTACGGGTAGACATGGCTCCCATCTGCCCGTACATAGACATGGGTTCTGAACTACCGGCAGCTCAGAGTTGGAAGTCCCTAAGAACTGAATATTTAAAACATTACGGATTTTATGTAGAAATTCAGAGATTTCCTAAAAATGGTGTTAAGACTAATGCAAGGGCTGGACATTTTTCAATATACGTATTTGCTCTTTCCACCTTTAGAAGGGTCTATCACATCTACTCCAAATTCTGGGCTATAAATACTATACTAAGATAGCACGAAGGTACTGCAGGTGACTGGCCTCTTTTCAGTTTGCTTGAGAGATCATTTCTAAAACAAATGGTGCTCAGAAGAGGCCTCATCCCATGGCAAAAGGAAACACAATTAAGGGAAAAGAACTGCATTTTGGCCCTTGTGACCCTGTAGTGTTGGCAAATGCCCACAGCAGAAGTGTGGCTTCAGCTTTCCTTGGTGGCTCCAGCAGGTCTGACAAGGATCATTCCTCTCTGTCAGAAACTTCATAGCCTGCTTTGAAAGTCCAAGAACTTTCTCTGCCACCACTAAAGCCACAAAGGGGCCTTTATTTCCAGCTGTGAGAGGCTTGGATCTCTCCGGTAAACACAAATAGGTGGATGTCCTACCACGATGCATGCTGTCTGGGGCTTGTATCAGATGCATGGCTGCTATCCAGTATGTGTCTGGTTTTGGGTCATTATAAGACATCAACCTATCTGTTACTTAGATTCCAATGAGTATGAATTAGAACACAGCCTCACCTGCCTCACACATTGCTGTTCCCTCTGCAGCAGCTCTCTGTGAGATGGTACATGCCAGGAGTCTGTCAAATTTCAGTGGTGTTAAACTTCATGAGCTCATCAGAGGACTGTTTCAAGGGCATAAGAGACAGGTTTTCTTTCACCCTCTCCTTACCTTGCTCCTAGTCATTCTGTGCACCTTTGAGGGTCTTTTGTAGCTTAATGAAATAAGTGCTTTGCTAGCATGTTTCATGGTAACATACATGGTTACAGGTTTTGTGCTTCCTACCAGCCACCACTGTTCATTTATGGCAGGAAACTACTTTGCTTCACAAATACATAAGAGAAAGTCATTGTTCAACATCACTGTTTCCTGAGTAGTCATATTAAGAATTGTCTAATTGTGAGCTGGAAGACAGTGAATTTGTTTTAAGTAAGTATTATTACCCTTCTGATGCAAGTGGCCAATGAAAGAATGGTGAATTTTGATTTGGTGTGGAAACTGATGCTAGAGTCAGACATCCTCGATGAATTGTGTTCAGTCACATGTGCTGTTTCAAATGCTTTTTAAATGGCCATCAGGAGATAAAAAGCTCACACTAGAATAATCTCTAACTGAGAAACTTGGAATAATTCAGGAGAGAGCTGAAGACTCTGTCATTTCTCATATTTAGAGCATTTGAATAATGCCAATTAAAAGTGGCCTTAGAAACAGCTGAAATAGGAAGAATTTCTGAGGCCTGCGTTTCTAATCAGAGCTTGCTCAGAACTCACTGTCCCACAGCACTCAGAACTAACAGAAGTTAAAAATGGCATGCACCTCTTAGATGACTTCTATTGAGTATTTTTTCTGTCTTGCACTGAATTTTCAGCTGTTCTGTAAGCAAGTTTGAACAGACTCAACCCGTGCTGCACAAAATGCCCAAGAAGAAGCAAGCTACAAGGAGAAGTGATGGACTGGATGAAATCGGAGTCCTTCAGGGACCAAGACTCTGCAAAAGCTTTACAGACTCTGCATGATGCGACAAAGTCGTGCAGATGGAAGGTGCTTCCTGTGCTTCATAACAAGGCTCTTCTCCTCTCTGCTGAAATAGAGAAGGACTGATGCCTGTTCTCTGTTTGTGACACTACCCCTGTGTTAAACTGTTTTGTGTTGTGGGAAGGAGAGGAGAAGGTCCATGCCGTCGCCCTCCTTTCTCCTCCTGTGCTCTCCAAAGGTCTTGCCTGAAAGCTGCACGCAGGGAGAGGCTAAACCAAGATTGTTGAGTGGTTTCATTCCAGGGCAATTCCTTTCCACAGACACTGGAGATGGAGAGCGGCTGAGATTCCACTTCAGTAGGAACTGACCTCAGGTCTCCCCAGGGGATACAACAAAGTTCTTAGTGACCTCAAGTAATCTCAGTGAGATATGTGAGGATGCCAGGGGACCATAGGGCCCAGCTCCTGATCCCTGGGGGAGCCCTCCAGCTGTCATCTTGGGAACAAAGATGACCTCAGTGGAGGTCCTGATATGCTTTTGGTCCCCAAGGGACACTGTGGGCTCACCTGAATGGCTCAGGGACCCTCTGAGCATCAAGGGCAGGAAGGACTGGTCCTGACCTGCCCTGTACAGGAGTTTGGTGTCTAGGTGACTGGAAAGGATCTCAAGGAGCAAATATGGAAAAACAATTCACATATGCAGAGGGTGAGGGCTGGGGCACAAAGTCAGCACTTAGAGCATGGGCACAACCTGGGCCCTCAGTGATCATATGGGGTTACTTGAGGTCAATTTTACCCCAAACATCTCAACTCAGGGGTTACTAAAGGTCAACTTTACCCTAAAATTGACTCTTGAGGGGTCATCTGAGGTCACCAACTATAATTTGTGGTTACTTGAGGTCAGACATTAGCATATGAGGTAATTAAAGGTCAGCACGCCCCCCTCCCCATTTCACCCAAATTCTCTCCTAACCCCTGTGGTCTCCTGCACTCTAGCACCATCAGCCTGTGTTGGGGTCACACATCCCACTGGGCTCCTTTGCCATAACCTTTAGGTTGGTGAGTCCTGCACAGGGGCTTTGAGGTCCCCACTTGGACCATGGCCCTGCCCCATGCTGCTCCACTATCTCCTCTTTGTGTCGTCCTAGTGCAGCCCCTCTCATGTTCCCTTTGGGCCTTGGTTGTGCTTTGAGGCATGCTGGGGGTGATGGGGCTGCAGCTGGGATTGCATCCCACAGGTGGGATCACATCCTGCAGTTGGGGTTACATCCTGCAGCTTTTTATTTCAACAATTCATCCATTGTTATTCATGTCAACACTCACAAGCATGTTAACTGTCTCTAGCTGTTGCTATGACTGATGTGAGGCCTTCCCTTCACCCATTTAACGATCCATGTATGTTTCCAACTGCATTGGGAGGTGAAAGCAAATGCCTGACATTTCCTTAAAATGTTGGGAGCGAGGGCAGGAAGAGCAGATGGGACTTAATTAGCACTAATGACCTTAGGAAGGATGATTTTCTCCAACCATCTAATTCCTGAGCCATGCTCTGTTTAACCAACCCAGGCTTTCTACACTTCATGGTCTGCTGTAGAAATAAGAACACAAATACTCATGCAGGTGTCATAGATGTTTTTATTCTAAACAGGGGAGATCATGATGGATATTTGCAATCTGTGTAATAGTTCATACATAGGCCCTGAAAAATGAAATTTAAAATGAACTTTCAACACTGTAGGAACCTACACAAAGCCAACAGACCATCAGGAATGTTACAGGCTATGGATAATTCCTCTGACTACTACACTCCCCATATATAACTGAGTTGTGTGAAGTGGCAGCTTCCATCACAGCTCACAGACACACATTGTGGTGCTGGATCTTCTCTGTAGCACAGAATCCAAACCACATTTTCTCCCATAGAAAGAAAACCAAACCCTGCTGTGCCAAGATCTCCTTGTCTTCAGCTGGATTCAGCAGGTACAATATGGAGGTGACTCTGCTGTGATAAATCCGTGTGGCAGTGCTGAGATGCAAAACAAGTAGAAGTCCTATTCTACTGCCCCAAGGCAGTGATGGCTGCAGCACTGAGGATAAAGATCTGTCTGGAAGGATAAAATCATTCCATCAGTTAAAAAACATTTTTGTCAGGAGCCTAAAACTCAGAAGCTGGGGAGCAAAAATACTTTATTTGCTTTTAATCAGACCAAATATGCTGCGACTGGCTTGGGCTTTTAAAGGAATAAGTTGTCAGAGTCTGCTCAGCGCTGCAACCCAGACACCAGGTCTGATTCTTCCCACTTCCATTAGCCACAGCATGTTCGTTAGTGTCACTGTGATACAGCTGGGCCTTCAGCCTACAAACAAAAAGCGGTTCCCACAAGGAACCACTGCTGAAATGAGCTTAGTGCTGTGCTAATTTGTTGTAGGTGGTAAATAGCCAGTGAAGTAATGCAGCAATTGACATCCCATTTCAAACCACAGCAATCCCAAAACCTCTGATCATAGCTGTCAGACCAGAGTGTGCACAGATTCACTGGATCTAGGTTTGGGACCTATTGACACCCACAGTCGCTGGGACAATTTGACTCTTTAGATGATGATCTTCTACTTGCTCCTGCTACCCCTTTATTTGAAACTCTAGTGCACAAAGGCAAAGCCTGACACCCTAGTCAGAATGCAACAAATAACTCCTACCTGCTGCTTGCCCCCTATTTCACTTACAGCTTCCTCCTTCCTGCACTCTTTTCTCTCTGCAATCCCAGCTCCTCCACCTCCCTTCCACTCTGGGCTAGTGCATGCCCTGTGGTGTGACCAGGACCACGCACTGAGCCTACACTGGAGCACATCAGCTCTGCAACTTCCTAAGACATGAAGAAAACAGCCCCCCCAAAGGAGGGAGCCAACCCCTGGTGCTGGGCTGACGAAGGGCTGGAGCTGGTATCATTG
>JASSUY010034481.1:0-37687 GCA_032466535.1 Forpus xanthops
ACAGGGGAAGTTTAGATTGGATGTGAGGAAGAAATTCTTTACTGTAAGGGTGGTGAGGCACTGGAATGGGTTGCCCACGGAAGTTGTGAATGCTCCATCGCTGGTGGTGTTCAAGGCCAGGTTGGATATAGCCTTGGGTGGCATGGTTTAGTGGGAGGTGTTCCTGTCCATGGCAGGAGGGTTGGAACTGAATGATCTTAAGGTCCTTTCCAACCCTAACTATCCTATGATTCTGTGATTCTATTCTATATTAGTTGCATGTAACAGCTCTCACTTTTGTGTCAGAGTTGCAATTATTCCCAGGCTCCACTAATTTACTGAAAAGAATCAGAAGACTGTATTTTATCCAAGGGACTATCCTTGTCCATCAGAAGCTTCCATCACCAAGACCTGATGCCTTAAGTGTTAGTATGAATATCAGAAAGCTTCTAAATGTCGTTCAAGCCTGAAATTCATTAG
This sequence comes from Forpus xanthops, assembly GCA_032466535.1. Lineage (NCBI taxonomy): Eukaryota > Metazoa > Chordata > Aves > Psittaciformes > Psittacidae > Forpus > Forpus xanthops. The sequence goes on from JASSUY010034481.1 coordinate 460, forward strand.
AAGAGCAAAATAAAATTAAAAAAAACATTTAAATGACTTGGGATCCGAATCCAGATGTGCAGTACAGGTGTTTCAGTGGTGTATTAAGGAGGCACCCACTCCACCCAGGTTATCATCCTGTTTTCATTATGTTCCTTGGCCCTCCTTCAGAGGTAATTCATCCTTCCCCTATCAGATCTCTATGTAGAAGCATATGTGTATTTTTTGTCAATTAGATTGCCTAAATGCTCTGGATGAAAAAAACCACCATTAGTTTAAGAGAGTTTAAACTAATCAGATAATTTTCAGAATTAACTTTCTACAAGAACTTATCCTGAAGATTTGTAGCTGCTTGTGAAAACTGTAGTCCTCTTTAGCTGATGAAAACCAGCATATATAATAATACATGTCAAGATCACTTTTCCTCAGTGAGTTAACTTTATTTCTTCAGTTTATTCCTGAGTTTCTGAGTTAGGATATCTTCTCCTGATGGTTCTGTATTAATTCTAAGAAACAGTGGACTGAAACACTGGAAAGTCATTTCTGTGAATTCTGTCTTGTTAGAAATCACCACTCTATGCAGGCAGCTAGTGTCAGCTGCAGTTATTGCTTTATTAAATATAGTTTTCTCTTTGCCCTTGGTATTACACATATAATTCTTTTTTCAATTCAGAGGGTGCACCAGTATAATATTAGACATTACCTGCATAACTTTGTGTGTGTTCTTTCCCAGTTGCAAATATGATCCTGTGAGAATCCTTCCGGTGCACTTCCAAGATCTTGCCCTCATGATGTAAACTTGCTTTTTTTGGAACCAGCTCTTTCAGGATCTTATTGATTATTGTTCCACTGTTTAAGTGTACCACCTTTCGCACTAATGCATTATGCATCTGCTTCTTTGATTTCTAATATTCTTATCTAATGTTCTCTCTTTTATTTTTTGGCAAATATTACCGGTTTTACTAACTTCTTTATTCTGGAAAAACTGCCAGATACATCCACCCTCTGCAGTGTCTTTCTTTTTTCCTCGTAAAATATGCAGGCATGCAGTCTGGACAGTTTGCTTGCTGCGGTGATCTTGATATGAACTGATGGTCCTTCATTTAGAACACTCACTTTTGCTGCCAGCTCAAAAGTGTTCACTTCTGCTGCCAGCTCAAAAGTGTTCACTTCATGTGTAATTCAGTCTGGTGGGAATCTGAGTTGAAGTTCATGTTTTATGTGTAAGCAAGATCCTTAACTCCAGTAAGGTTCAGGGGACTCACGTATCTTAAATCTATTTACAGCTTTTCTTATCTGCAAATGGGAACACTGTCTTGCTGTCTGGGTTCTTGGAATAGAAGTGTTTTAAACTGTTGAAGGGCTATGAGCTAAAGCCTTTTTTGGCATGTAATTCAAATGCATGTTCTATCCTCACTGTATTTTCCAATGTCACTGACACTCATGCGCAAACCCATGTGGTTCTTCTTTGCAGACACTATGAAGTCTTTTAAGTTTTGTGCAATAATAGACATCTTTGGCAGCTGTAGAAGCCTCTTATTGAAAGGAATGAATATTCCTATGCATAGAGAGAGGTTTTCAAGTGGATGTGATTTACATACCATGTGCTGATGTGCAGTTTGCTGTAATAGGGAAAGATATTTCTTTGTATATGGAAGAACACAGCTGAAAGTAACAGAAAAGGCTGCAGTGCGCAGTGGCTGAATGGTTTCCATATATGTGGTATGAAAAATCCCCTGCCATTTTGAAAGTAGATCAGCTTCAGTTTGTTTTGGTGTTAATCAGTATATGGATATATTTTTACCAAATAACTGTGTGGACCCATTACATTTTAGCCACCTTTTTTCTGTTGTCACAAGTGCCATGAGTTGTTTGGGCTCAAGTAACTACTTATTATTTCCTTTTATTTTACAAACAGATGTGCTATTAGAAGATGCTATCTTCATACATTTCCTTTGCACAGGTCTTCTATGGCCTTATAGCTTAGTTTAGGTTTCAGTATTTTTTAGAGCAAGCATACCACTTTCTGCTTACATAAGTTTGAATAGAATTGCTATTAGTCAATTTTTAATTTTTTTTTTCTTTACAATAACTTGATGTCCTCCAACATTGGGGTATCATCATTTTAGACAAATTGAATCCACTCACCCACACACATAGATATTCCAGTAGCCATAATGCAAATATTTCTATGAAAATATTTGAGACTGCTTATAAAGTAAAGGAAGATGTGCTGCTTTTTTAAGGGTACAATAACACTGGAGTTTTTCAGCATTTGGTGTAGATAGTAGTAATTTTGTCCATCAGTGGATCTTTCAGGCAATGCTTTATGGAAATACAGGCAGTTTATTTAATCTGTTTCTTATGTTTCTTATAATTTTGAGGTTATTCACATAAATATGAAAATAAAGGCAAGTAGATGAGACAAATGCAGTTTATTCTCCTCCAGAACAAGGCACCTATGGGGATAAACTAAATGTGACCCTGAGAGCTGTCAAAACAAATTAACTGATCAAGAACCATCTAAACAAATACAAATTTAAACTCTAAAACTGAAAAGAGGGGTGTCTCAGCTGTCATACCTTACATTTAGACCTACAGTGTTCAAGCAATGAGATGAACCTTCTTTTTTTCCCTAAAGGACAAACATATTTATAAAGGAACCAGCAACATCTGAAGCGTTAATGAATTCTCACCAGCAGCCAGAATGAGCTTCAAAAGTCAGGGGAAAGAGGCTTTTTTTTTTTTTTTCGATGAAAATCAATTCAGTAAAACATCATAACTGCCAAACTGGTAATGTGGTAACTGGGAATTTAAGTTGTAAGCAAAACCAATCTTAATTTTCCAGGCAGATGAGCCAAATGCCACTAGAGAGAATTAAATCACAGGTATTTCTTTGGAGTGAAATCCTTTTGGTAAGAAAGGTAATTTCTCGTGCAAAAAGATACAGTCTACATTCTGAAAATTAGCTAAATCATACTTGTGAAATTAAATGTGAATAAGAATTATTGGGAAGCTGTAAAATGCTAACGTTAGCTGTGAGGAAGAAAGTTTTGGTAATTATTATTTATGGGACTATCTAATAGAGATACTTAAGTGAATTCTGATATCATTCTTGACCACGTAGATTGCATAACTTTGACTGTATCACAACACAGAGTGATTAAAAATACAGTTTACATTAAGACTGTAGTCAAAGAACCATAGAACCATAGAATCATAGAATGCTTTAGGTTGCAAGGGACCATAAAGCTCATCCAGTTCCAAACCCCCCACTATATGCAGGGACGCCTTCCACTGGAGCAGTCTGCTCCAAGCCCCATCCAACCTGGCCTTGAGCACTGCCAGGGATGGGGCACCCACAGCTCCTCTGGGCACTCTGTGCCAGCACCTCATCACCCTCACAGTGAAGAAGTTCTTCCTAATATCTAATTTCAATCTCCCCTCTGGCAGGTTAAAGCCATTCCTCCTTGTCCTGTCCCTATATGCCCTTGTCAAAAGGCCTTCTCCAGATTTCTTGTAACCCTTTTAGATACTGGGAGGTTGCTCTAAGGTCTCCCTAGAGCCTTCTCTTCTCCATGCAGAACAAGCCCAGCTCTCTCATCTTGTCTCCAGAGCAGAGGTGCTTCAGCTATTAGAGCATCTTTGTGGCCTCTGGACTTGCTCTAACAGGTTCACATCTTTCTTATGTTGGGGACCCGAAAGCTGAATGTAGTACTCCAGGTGGGGTCTCACAAGAGCAGAGTAGATGGGGAGAATTGCCCCCCTTGACCCGCAGGTCACGCTGCTGGTGATGCAGATCACGCTGCTGGTGATGCAGCCCAGCATACAACAGGTTTCCTGGGCTTCAAGTGCACACTGTTGGTCATGCAGAGCTTATTATTTTTTTACAACAGTAGTTTATCTGTGCCTTCTCTCATGATCCTTCTGTTATTTCTTTTAGCACCTTTGCTCATGAATGCTGAGTTGCTGTATGTATTGATTTCTGCTGTAGCTTCCCCCTACAGCTTTGTGTTATCACTTTTATGATGCTTATAATAGCAATTGTCTTTTGCAAAGTGAAGATCCCATTTATAATGAAAGTATTTACCTATGAGAGCAAACACGTTTTTATTAGGTTCTGTTCTCATTCAGACTTTGCCCTTGGTGGCATTCTTGACTTGGTCCAAGAAAATGGAAAAATTGTGCAACACTGACTGGACTTCCATGAATTTCTTTAGAACCTTTAGACCATTTCTTTAGACCTTTATGAACTGGTGATTGCAAGATTCAGCTTCAGCTGAATTCCAAAGACTGAATTCAGCTACTGAATTCAAGATGAGCAAGATCAGAAATTTTAGGAAGAGAACATAATCATCAATCCGTATTTAGGCAGTATTCTGGGATGCTATTTCCTGTGTTTCGAGCAGTCTTCTGAGACAACATGTACTGCATAAAGAGTTCTTGCTAAACAAAAAGAATGTCTTATGGAATCTAGTTTGTTATAATTTTATACACGTACCCCCCCCCCCCCGCCCTTAATTTCTTACTTTCATTTTCTCTTAATGGAACATTTAAAATAGAGCAGATGGTTAGAAATTCAAACTGGAGTGAAAATTGTGTAACTCAGATGTAATGCGTTAGTGCTCCACATTCTAACCAACAACGCCTTTTTAGTATTGTAATAACTATTAGTAGAAGGGCTGACAAAAGGTAGAAACCTGGAAAAAGTGACAGAAGAATTTCTTGCTCTTGTCTTTTGCCCTGCTACCTACAAAGAGCAACGAAACTATGTGATATTACAACAGCCAGGAAAAAATAGAATGAAGAGGGAGCGATGTCATGGAAATTCCTATAAAATCTATTCTGTGATTAGAGGTACTGTAAAGTGAATGAAGAAACATAGGGGATTGCCTGGAGTTTTCTTATGACTCAGAGGCATCACCACATGGTAGAGCAGACAGCTGTACTCTGTGAAATGGCAATATTTTCCACTACATTTATTACAGCAGAAGATAAAAACATTGTATGTACTTCTTCAATTGAAAAAGAGAGGCTAGGTAGCCTATTTGGAACTGAAACACAGAAAACTGCCTTCTCTAGATTAATGAACTAATTAAAATCTATAATGCACAGAGTACCAAGAGAGAAATAAGCAAACTTTACACATTCAGTTAATGCTTAACAGTGAGTGCATATTTTTGGTCTTAAAGGTCCATGTAATGCAGAACTGAAAAGAAACTAAGCACAGGATTTTCATCCTATTAAATGGCTAAAACAATTTTTTGCATATAGGGCTGGCTCTGAAGAGGCAGTTCACCATGTTTTAAAATAGGAAACAAGAGAATGAGAAAAGTGACAAATTTTTCAGCAACATTAAGCAACATACCCCTGAAATCATTATGGTTTTGTACATTATCCATGGTTTTAGTTCTCCACACCTACACTTATTCCACAAAGAAATCCTTCTTTTCACCTGCTTGATGGTGATAGAAGATATCACAAATGGAAATGTGAAACTAACATGATATCCTTGCCCTGAGAATGAAGTTTTAACAGTAGGGTCTGTTTTAACAGTAGTGTAACAGTGTTACTTCACAAAAAACACATGTAGACCTTTCCTGCATCTCCTCTCCCACATCCATGTGGCCTAGGGGATTTGGCTACTTCTGCGATCTCAAGGCTGGTACCCCAGGCAAAGCAGATGGAAGTCTGTAATTGAATACCTGTTTAGGTTTCAGAATTCATGGTTGGAATTTGTGACAAAGCGTTAGATTCTCAGCGTAGAAAGGGATACACTTGAAGGTTGGTTGAGCAGATGTGCTGTCTTATGGGTATAATCTTCTGCCTAAAAATTCAGTATTTCCTTGCAAAAAAAAGGAATAATAAAAAGGAAGGCTGAGAAGCTTTGGCAAAGGTGATGACAGTTAGAGGTCTTGTATAGTCCAGGGATTTCTATGGCAGAAGATCCTTCCTTTTGCTGTGATTCTCCTTTGTACCCACATTTATTGGCTTAGTGTACATGCTGGTTGCAGAAAGATTTTTTTTTTTTTTTTTTCTGATGTTTGTTTGATCTTCTGGTTTTGAAAATTATCAACAGTCTAGGTCAATGCTTTCTACAGAGCAACAAAGTATATTGCAAAGATCCAGCTATCTCTTTCCAAGAGTTTTTTCTTCAGACACAATGTCCCAGAATTGTCTATCTTATTTGATGCCTTCCTCAGCCTGGTCCTCCTCCTTTCTGAATTGCATGCTGATGTAAAAGATTTTTTTTTTAGGATAACATCAAAGAAGCCTGGATGCATGTCAATCCCACAGTGATACTTAGCACATTGCTAGCGTTTATGTTATGTAAATGTAAGAGAATTGCTGCTTGAGAAAAGCTGCTACAAAGCAGGTAGTTATTTAATGAAAAGCACAAAGATTGAAAGGGGTTTGCTGGAGCACTGTGTGATGTGAATGTTAAGAAGCCCATTCACGTCATCAGCTTCCCTGCTGTACTCTCTACTCTCCCTCTTTTTTCGAGCCAACTCGAATACAGGGAACTGCACGCTAAGGAAAACCTTGAATTACATGTGCAATCAGCATAGCCACAATCAATGCAGAACAGTTCATAATTTTTATTAATCAGATTAGCTTTTCTTTTTTTGCTGTATCTGCTTCTCTTTTGAAACAGGACCCTGTAAGACATGTTTAGATTGCATTCACCTTCAGAAAACACCATTTATACACTCGAAAGAAAAACAAGGTTACTCTTTCTAAGAGGGATGTTCAGGTAGTACATATTTAAATAACAAAACCGTATGTCTAACGCATAGTTTAACAGGCAAGTTTAGCTCTGAGGATCTGATTCATCTCTTGAAGCAGTGAAAATGTGAAAGAAATAATTACTAAGACTGTAAACCCCTGTTAAAAGAGAGCTTGCTGGAGTCAAAAAATTTCTGCTTGAATCATTTATGGGATTACAGCCAAGCTTAGCATATAGGTGTCTGGAGGTACACACAAGCAGACAAATGATCACCACACGAGCTTTTTAGGTTAAAAGAGCCAACATGGTTTTTGGCATAGTAAGCCTACAAATTCTACCTTAATTCTCTTTAAAAAAAAATAGAAAAGTGCCTTTTCCATTGAGGCACTTCAGTTCCACCAGATACTATTGATGTTTGTTGTTCCACAGACAAAACAATATGCTAAATAGAAGAGTATTCTGGAAGTAGTCCCATTGATTAAAGTGAACCATTCAGTACACATGCTGTTGATGTCACCTGGGTGTGAATAAAGTAGTTTTCATTATCTGACATGAAGAATTAAAGTGGACTTCCTTTATATTTTATTAGAGAGAATTCCTTTTGTTTTTAAACCAGACTGGTTTTGCAAACAATGAAGCATAAATCTGTTAATAGCTGGATGCAGCGATTCATAGTGAAAATGTACCACTGATTGACACTGGCAGGAGTGACCAGAGAAAGAGGCATCTTATGCCCATAAGTGTTTTTTTTCCTAAATATATACAGTCATTAACTAAAAAGCCAGTGTAACTGCTGCAAAGTAAAACTGTCTAACCTGTTGCACCCTTCAAAATGTAATATCAAAGCATTTAACACTGGAAAAAATAGGCTGGATAGTAAAATACTTCACTTTATTAATTTTTGGGCACCACATGATACAGGAAATTTTATGTTTATATATTATATAGGAAGTATTCCTATAGAGTTCTTTTTTAGCTTTTCATCTAGCAGTGGTTCTTTAATGTAAGTAAATAGACTGTAGTATTTACATGCTTTTGAATTCCAAGGGATGCGACACTCCCAAGTGTAATTTAAGCCTTTAAAAATTAATAAATATTTTATAAAAATACAGAATATATCATAGCACAATTCCTTAGGATCTTTTCCAGTGTCTGAGAAGTTTCTATAATTCTTATCCACTTTTATTGTAGAAAAACTTTGTTACATCAAGAAAGAGGATATTTACCCAAATACTCTTATTTATTTTTTCTTATTCACATCTTCTTGCTTTCCTCACCATCCTTCTTGGCCTCATTCTAGTGCAAACCAATAAGCCAAGTGACATGAAGCACATCAGTTCCAAGCCTAGTAAGATTACATTCTTAAATATTGGCAGTATGCATTTTTACCAGGAGATTCTTTTTTTCAGCCACATATTTCTGCAGTGGCAAATCCAGCTGAACTCAATGGACACAGAATTCTAAATGCTATGCAGAACATCAGTTTTCTTTCTGACTGACCTGCATACAGTAATTAGCTTCTTCCTTATGCTGAACTGACAGCTACCTGAGAAACAGCAGGAATTCTCAATGTTAATAATGCTATGCAGCCCAAGGCTTTTTTTCTTAAATTACTATGATAAAGATGATTGCAGCAAGTCATATTTGTTAAATAAATTGTGAAAATGTTTTAACTTAACAAACTCAAAGATGAAATCAAAATACACACAAAATAAGGAATGGAGAATTAATATTGTATTTTTCCATAAGGTCTGGTACACAAAGTACTAGGCTTATGACGACCAGATGACTTAATTTTATTTCCGTAAGTGATTCCTGGTTAATACTTAGACATGAATTAATATCATAGTGACCTATCAAAGATATTTGTAAAGGCTGTTTGGCCTTAGACAAGGAAATGGTTCTCCATCATAGCTTGAGGATAACAGCACAGTAGCATTAGGTGAAAAATCACCAGATTTTTCTGAATCAAGGTTTATTATGTTCATGCTACACTTAAGAGGTAGTCCCTTAAGCAAAACAGGTTCCTCTCTAAGCACTCATGGATGGAAAAGACAGCCACAGAGTGACTATTTCAAGTTAGCAGGGAAGATCAAGGACTATGCCAGAATTAGCATCTTTTTTGTCTTTCGTCCTGTTCATCAGACTTCTTGCTGGACCACACAAAATACAGCTGCAGTTCTTTCACTAGCTCATGTTATGTCACGTACTCACTTCTGCCTTCAAAGAAGTGAACACCTGAGCATTTGCACCAAATCTCACATCAGGACATCTGTATTAACTAAGTCCATACTGAGACTTACATTGTAGTGCAGTAGGAATCCACAACATAGGCACATTAAGAAAAGAAGACAAAAAAAAAAAAATCAGTGCAATATAAACTATTTTCTGAAAATTAGGTTTGACAATAGATATGTAAATTATGTTCTACTTTAAACATGTTTCCAAATAAGTAAACTCAATAACTCGTCAAGCACTGCATATGCTTTTGGCGAGCTGTGAGGCATGACAGGACATTTAAGGGGCTTTAATTCAAGTGGAAAGCACATGGAGCAGTCCTCCTGAAGGACTTGATTCTGTCATCAAAAAGACTTTTTTGTTGTATTTTTATAACAATTAGCTAATGATTCCCAACCCATATGTTTGTACCAGATGTCTGAAACTTCACAGGCCAAATCATATTTATTCCTTCAGACGAACCATTTCATATTACTTAATAATAATAGTCAAAATCATTATTTTAATTCTCATCACTTCAAATCCAAGCACAGCAACCATGACGAATAATATGCTTCAGTTTTTCCTCTTAATTAATAGGCTATATGTGTGCAGAAAACTCCTTCAGTCTTGAAGATGCGATTTCCCCAATGAAGACATTTCTTACCAGACCTTTTCTGGAGCAGTTTCCCTGTACTATGGAACAACGACTGTGATTCTAAAGCGCAAGCACCCAAAATGAACGTTTCATGTGCTACAGACATTAATGGTAGTCACTGCCAGTTCTCTGCATTTTGCCATATCTCCCTGTCACTATTAAGAGGTGTTGCTTTTGAAATACTTCTTATCTTTAAAGTTCAGAACCTCTGGTTTGAATTTCTCATATCTCTTCCAGTCCCTACCAACTCTGTCCCTGTGGACATTCTCTCTAGCAATCCAAAAATGCCCTGAACCATGCAACCGCAGAGTCATATGTTGAAATACTGCTACATGGGAGACACTAGAGCCTAAATGAAAGTTAATAGTCTACAGTGTATATAAGGTTTCCATTACTCTGTGGTCTAAATATTGCTTTGTCCCCAGTTATCTGATCTGAAAAAGAAAAGAACCTGACAAGCAGCAGGATGCCGATAAGTACCCTACATTTACATAGTGCTTCTCACCTCAGAAGTTTTAAACGCTGCTGCAAAAACTGTACAAGGGCAATGTTATCCTTAACTGAAATATAAGTTGTAGGATGAAATGTGATTCTTGTTTAAAACAGAAGTGAACCATGCAGTACAAACTGCTTTCTACAATCCCTGTCTATTGGAATCTGTTTAGATCACATTAGCATGTACTTTCACAGAGACAAAGAGGAAGTGCCACCATGATGACTTGGTTTAATATGGATTTAGAAAAATTATCATTTTCTGAATGATAAGTATCATGGTGGATTATTCACAAGCTCTCTTCATTCTTCAAGGTTTATTTCTGGACAAACAACATATCTGAGCTACTGCACTAAGTGGATCCATTTCTTTTTATATGACATTCAAGTAGTGAATAATCTAAACTTCTCCATTAGTTCTGAACTTCTCTTACATTACTCTACCTGTTCCCTCCAACAACATGATTCAAATGCAATTTTCAAAGTGTGTTTTTTCTCTGCTTTGGATGTTTTTTGCCTCTGTAAACCATAAAGTTGTCTTCTGCATAACTAAGGAAAATTCTTAGTGTGGCTTGGCAATAAAAACTAGAAACTCTTGACAATGGGCAACTAAAAATCTCCCCTTAGTGTTCTGTAATTTAGGACATTTTCATTATGAGCTCATTGTTCATGCTGAATGATCAATAACAGATGCCCACATATGTCTTTCCTGGTTTTAGGAATGTGCCCACTGCAGCACATTCCTATCTAGTATATGTTCTTAGTCATTGCAAAGAATTCTGTAAATAGATGCCATTGTTTGAACTACCTCCCCCACAACTTCCAGGGAAGCAACATTTCATAGTCTGAAAGAGAAGTTAGACTCATCCTTGCTTTTAGAACAGAATCAATGAAGCATCAACATATTTCCTCTTGCAACTGCACTTCAAAGCTACCAGAAGATGTGTTAAGGCTCTCTAGACAGGTGGTTTTCATCTTGCTCAACTTAATCCAAGGATGTTGAAATGCAACCCTTTATTTATAAAAGAGTACTCTGGTGAAACTGCTCACATTTGTAACATACAGAACTCCTGGTTTGTCAAGCTCAAGATCAAATTTTGCTGATGCATGTCACTTTCTGTTACCTGTAATGCTTAATGTGTACATATCTCTGTTATTTTGAGAAAGAAGAAATATTCGCATGTCAGGACAGATAACACGGTACGGCACAGAGGTGTCTGCTGTTTAGATAGCATCTGAACTCTGTATGACAGTACAGTAAAAACTCCTGTGCAGGACCAGATACCAATCTAAGAATAATAGGGACAGAGGAGGAAAAGTTATCATTCCCACATTGTTTCTTCCACTCTTTTTTTCCCACTGGTCACCCTTTGTTACCTCTGAATGCTGTTCATTTCCAAATCATTGCAACCATCTCTGAGATATATAAAGCCAGACCTAGACTTTTTTAATGAACGAATTCCTTCACAATCTGATGTTTACTCTCTGTTTGGATATGAAAAAGGCAAGAAATATATTGCTAACATGTAATATGAATAAACAAGAGGAGAGAGACAAAGAGAAAACAGGGCAGGCTGGTGGGGAGAGAGAGCTATAACATGCTCTTCATTCAAGTGATAATTGCTATGTCTGACTTGTCAGGCTGATGACACTACTGCTTGCTTTAACTCAAACTGAGGCAGTTTTCTATGTAAGCCAAAAAGCAGATTGTCAAATTGATCCTTTCTATAGTTGTAGCAGTTTCAGCACAGTTATAGAAGACATAATCTGTGTCCTAAGAGCTCCTGAAATCTGAAGAATTTTTCTAGGCTTTGCATGATATTTAGAATGAGAAAGGTAGTCACGACTATAGGGAATAAAGCTGAATGCATTTTGAACATTAATGTCTGTTACATTTTTATATTAAATGTACACCTTCATTATAACTAAAATGTACCACAGTCTTTTTATAACTTACTTTTACTGGAAAACAGTTGAAGGAGAATTTGAGTAGGAAAACTAAACATCGTACTGAATTCTTCTGAGTAGAAGGTCAACAAGGATACTTGTTGAGACCTGTTTGACTATTAGTTAATCAAAAATAATTTCATTTTGATCCATCCCTAGAGATGTTCACAAATACTACCTTATAATTTTTATATCTCTCTGAATCCTATAACATTAACTTCTGAAGCTCCATCTTTCCAACTCATGTCATCACTACAATGACATCAGGGAACAAGGGAAAGTTTCATGCTGAGTAAAAGAACCTTAACTACAAAAATACCATTTAGAAGATATCTGCAAAATTAATCTGGAGGAAAGGATGAATGTATATTATTGCTCAACAATATTCCATACTGATGTCATTTATCAAGTGCAGTACTTGATTTAATATCAATGGTGACACTAATTTCACCAGAAGAGCTACAACTTCCATTTCTGTCAGCATGGCAGGACAGCTGTTCCCAGACAGAATAGCATTAAAAGGATAAGTTCTTTCATTTTTAGCTTTTAAAGATTTGTAGATGCATAAAGCACCTCAGGACAAATTGTAACATACTTTTTGTTTCCTGGCATATGCAAGCATTCTAATATTTATTGTGCCTCATGCCTTTTTTCTTTCATTACAAATAGAAATACAAGACATTAAACCTATCAGAAGGACATGCACGGAAATTTCATTAGGTAGGAATATTTCTTCACTCAAGCACATGGAGCATCCATCTGACCCCATACCTTGGGGAAAGATCCAGAAAGCATGCTGCTGCCTTCCCACTGGCTTTGAGACATGAGAACGGGAATAGAATTTTGCCTGACTCTCTGCTGTCTAGACAGCATTTTGCTAGTATGCACTAAAATGCTAATCATAATGTATTTTTCTGCAAAGCATAATGTTTCTAAAACTGCTTTCCAAATTGGGTAGCCAGGAATACTGCAATACTGAGATTTTCTACTATTTTTCTAAGAAATATATATTTTATAAACTTGTAAAAATGGCTCTGGTGCATTACACAGATTTCTCAATGTGTACATGTGTTGTCAAAGCAAGCAAAAATTTAGAATCGAGAATTATTAGGGCAAGAACATGTTATCAGGATTATGGCTGGGAAGAAATCATGGAAGTATATTATTGGTCATCAGGATCCAGTATCTTTTCAGTTTCTTGACATACAGTCCCTCATTTAATGTTACTGAATCATTCACAGGATCCAATTTATTCTGAATTTTGCTTTCTAATATGATAGATTGCAAAATAATGACGATCTGGAGAAGTCTGATCTGATCTCATTGCCACTCTGTTCCCCCTGTAATGGACAGAATCTGAAGAAAGTTGAGGATTTGCATAATGTGTTTTAAGAACATACAGTAAGGGTACAAGACACAGCAATGCATGACATTTGTGTCTGACTGCCTATATTAAGGTTCAAGAAAATAAAGTAAATTTATTTACATAATGACCTGGAAGATCAGTTATGGTTGATAAATGTGACTTCAGAGACATTCATTTAGCTCAGATTTTTCTCTGCAAGGAGAACTGCAGAATTACGTTTCTTTAAAAGTTCTGAATGTATCTACTTTGCAGTTAGGGAAATTTTAGAATGTATTCCTAAATCTCCAGATAACAGATCTAGGCCATTAAACTGCTAGATGTTGCTGAAATATTTTATGGAGATAGTGCTAATCCACTTGGTTCTTGGAAGATATATAGACCAGTTTCTAATTGGTCATCAAAAAGATGCTAGTAAAAATGAGATAATACTGATAGGGACATAGATATACCTCAGCTGAATGATTTCCACAGAATATTACAGGTAGACTCGGTATACAGATGTCTTTGTACAATATTCTACCCAGCTTGTAGGTCAGCTTACTGTGACTCTAAATATGGCTGCATGGTTATTGGGAAGGCAGAAAATGGAGTAATGGACTCAGCAAAGTGTTAGGCTATCTGGCCAGGCTGCCAGTAGAACATAGGTCGAATTCAAAGCAAAGACAGTAAAAGCCTTGAAGGTACTGGGTCTTCTAGGCTCTGTATGATATCTTGATCACTTAGGTTGGAATGAAAGAGCTTTTGTAAAATGTTAGTACAAGTGGAATTTGCTTCTGGTACTGACACTCTGATGAATATCATGTCTTCTGTTCTCAGGAGGCTATGCCACTAGCTTCTGATAAAATACAACTTTAAGATTTTTGAACTTTGGACATTTGGAACAGAGTATTGACTTGATCTTGAATATTTTGTGTCTGACTTGATTTTGTTAGACTCCCACCAGAGTTTAATATTTTTCCTGCTATGTCTAAATATTATGCATATACCTATATTGCTTACAATTTATAGTCAATATTGACTACATCTGCTTTCGTTTTCCACATGTACAGTAGGTGGTAATAAAAATATGGTTTGCCAGTAACTTTTATAAATACTAATTCTTAGCATTGATGCAGGTATTTTAGCAGAAATGAGAATTAAAGAAAATAAAAAATTAAATGAAAGAGACTAAAGCAAAATGCAATGTATCCTTTTGTCATATAAATATGACATCATGAAAGAACAACTCACCTGCACTAGGCTCCCTTTGCAAGAAAAAGTGAGCTGTAACTTTGAGCTTTCAGATTACAGTTTGTATATGACTTTTTTCATATACTCTCCTAAATAAGTTGTAGTTTTCCCCCAGTGCAATTTTCCCATTGAGACTACTTCTCAGAATATCTGGAATGCAGATTCATCCCAGCCACCTACCTATGTCTGCAGCTAGGATAAGCTTCTCTCAAAGGTATTCTGGAAAATACAAACCATGAAATATCCAGAAGGAAGCTAGAGCTGTAATCTCTTCAGAACTCTGTCACATATTTCAAAGATGAGGGTCATACATATGAAGAACCATCCCAAGATCTCACCTGAGTTGCAGAAGCTTTGAGAAGACATTAGACCATTTTGCTGTGGACAAACTGGGCAAATGAACCATTCCAGAGGGATGTTTGAGCTCTTGTGTTTGACATCTTCCTCAGATGAAATAGCCAAACCTGCCCAGACAGGTTATTCCAACACTTAGCTCTACCTATGTCTTCTTTCGAAATCCAATCTTAACCACCTACATTGCAAAGCATTCAACTCTGAGGTGTGTTCTGCTGACCTTTTTAAAGCAAACAGTTTACAACATTCAACAGAGTAATTGTTGCCAAAATTTATATCTAAAAAGGATTGCTGTCTGAAACTTGTAAGAGGAATTGGAGAGGAACTGCAGACAATTCCAGTTCAGTGACTTTCTAATGTCAACTGGAAATGTAGTACAAGTGGAACATAGTCCTCCAAGGGGAAGATACAACAGTAAATTGCTTGTTTTAGTTTTGAAATTGGTGAGAGTAGAAAGAAAATGGTGAAACCTTTACTTTGGAACTGCTTGAAAATTCAAAGCTAATTCCGAGGGTGTCTCTATTTGTGGCTCTCAGTTCTCTTTCAAACCTATTTGTCTTCAGAAAGAACCAAAATGATGTTGTAAATCGTACATTTTTCTAAATAAGGTATGACCTGGGTTAACCACTCAAGTTTCAAATTGTATCTTGTGAAGTCAAGTTCTTGTATTATGGGATTGTAAGGTCATGAAAGGGGACCAAGGAAGCCAAGTATCATCTAGCTCACTACCTATAAGGCTGCTTTTGCAGTATATCATCATATTTAGCTGTGTTTCCAGCATGCTGTAAGATTTTATGTATTACGTTCTGTAAATAGAGGGAGACTCCCTGGTTACAACATTGCTACAGAACAGGTAGCGTTCGAATGAAAAGCAAAGGAAGACTGAGAAGGGGTTTGCCGGAGCCCAGCGTGACATGAATGCTAACAAGTCCACTCACGTCATCAGCTTCCTTGCTCTCAGCTCCCCCTTCCCTGCCTTCCTTTCTCTTTTATGAGCCAGCTTGAAATCAGGGAATTACATGCTAAGGAAAACCCTTCAGCTAAACATATAATTATTCTGCACAGGATCAGTGCAGCACACTTAGTCAGTTTACCAACTGAATTAATTTTTATTTTTTCATTTCTGCATCTCCTGTTGAGAGTGGAGAAATTCTGGATGTAAAGGGGAAAAAAAAACGCCTTGCTGTTGTGAAGTGAGTATCCAAAGCTGAGCATACACTATGAGAGAAACCTCCACTGTAGGCTGTTTTGTCAGTCCCCAAGACTTTGAATAACTGACTCCACGTGGAGTTATTACTTACAGGTACTTAAGAAACAACTGGATTCCTACTTTCAATTTTTCAGCTGTTTAATAACATTCCATTCCCCAAAGTCACAGTTTTATTTCATTGTATTTCATTTTTTTGCATTGTTTTGTTTGGTAAAGTTAGTATTTAGTTGGAAAGAGGCGTCACTTCACTATAAATGAGTTCACATTTTAAATGACCTCTTTGTAAACGGCTTCACTTAGCTAGTACAAACTCGTAAATTTTGTTATATGTGTAAGTACAAAGAACACCATCTACAGCCTAAAATGAAAACCCAAACTATGCAAATCAGAGGTAGCAGTAAGGCATCATACCTTCCCTCTGTGGCTCAAGCCCTCAAAATTCTGTACAGGATCACCTTCCACAGTACATGCATATAAAATAGACAGCCTTTGGTTTAGGAGCACTCACTCTGATAACCTCTTGGCCACAGCAAAATGTTGCTAAGCTTCATAGAAAGTTCATAGGCCAAAAAGCAATCAAAGTCTGCAGGTAGAGGCATTACAGATGTAAATATTAAAGTGCCACATTAATATGTGAAACTAAATCACAGGAAAAACTGACCAAGTTAGAAAACCACTCTGATTCTTAATGTACTTGAAAGCTTTATGGCTCTTTATTTTCCAGCAGTGACACAAGGGAATTTGAGCAAGGCAAAGTTCTTTCTCTTAAAATATCTTTTAGGTGTATGGTAGATATCCCCAGGAAAAAAAATGAATTATGTAAGAAATGGCTATACACCAGGAGAAACACTTCCTTATTTCTGAAGCAAAAAACATTTAGAGAAATTTAAAATCTTAGGAAATCTGGAAAAAAAATAGAATAGTGCCTGAAAACTGTTGTCAAAAATATTTTCGCAATTAACATTTTCCGTTCCTTTGAAAACTTTCTCTTTAACCACACTGACTTCTGCTGTGTATTTGCTAAACTTTACAGAATATGTTAGTATGAAGACAAATTTTTAGCACAAAGTTATCTGGAGCCTTAACTTTTAGATCCTCTGTAAACCTCAAGAATCAGTTTCTAAAGACTTGCATGGCCTTTTCAGGTTGTCCACGGTTCCCAATTTGAATTCCAGTTGAATGCATTCCTGAGAAAGGAACTGTGGGTAAATACAAGATGCCAGCTTGTCATAATAATGTTCTTTTAACCCTACCAGTTTTTACTTTTTTGGCAGGTAATGTTTCCTTAAGGGAGAAGAGGTGAGAAGGGTGCCCCTCCTGGTTGGGGCTTAGGCTACAGCTACTTCTGGTAACAGTTCACTGGAACAAGGATGCATTCCGGGCAGGCAGGTGTCAAAACATTAGTACCATTTTTGTGACTTTCTTTCATCTTCCCTTCAATTATTTGATGTTGCTGGTACTCACTGCTATTTGATTTCAGAACATGTACTTTGTTAACAGCTTTTATAAATAAGCTACAATAGCTTAAATAATCTGAAAAATTTAAGTTAAAAAGGCATATTTCTATAATTTCCCTATGAAATTTTCCCTTTACAAATAAAGCTAATTGACTACATATTTTTAAGCCAAAAAAAGGCACATGACACTTGCCATGTTTGTCGCACTATTCATTAACATGTTGCTATCTGTAGTAGAGATAACACTCCACATTCATGGCATGATAGTTTTCCTAAAATGTCTTTATCTTTTTTAACACTGTCAAAGAATTGTACCTTTCAGTATAGTAGACATACATAAAAGCTATCTCATCACTTGAAAATTGCTACCTGCGCAGACCTCTGACTTCTCCAATACACTAATAGCCATTTAACAGAATGACTACAGCTAATGGAGCTGACATACAGAATATATGTAAATTACAGGCAAACAGTGGCCACAATTGGGCATTTTTTGTAAAGTGAGGTATTTTCAAGTAGTTTGAAACTAACTCTGGAAAAGCTTCTGTGTGTGTTAGTGCTTTTCTTTGGCTACAGCTGAAGTATACATTTATAAAGGTAAACACCAGGATAAAAGAAGGGCTTGGAATATTAGTATGGTAAAAATGGACAAATGGGCAACTTTTATGTTTCTGGATGTGTAGCACTCATGTTACCAAGGAACACACTTCTGTTGTAAATGCTTAATGTTCATTGCATTATCCTTATTTATGCTGAAGCCCAGAGGCACACAGACATCACTGCCTACTCCACACATCCCTATGGATGCAGGATGCAGTCTTATATACAAATTTTACTGTCAGGCAACTCCATACATTTTAAAACCTTTTGTTTGTGTGATCTTCTTCCTTCCCACGGTATGCACTACACAGGTTATGGGTTCATGTTAACTGAGATGTAATTAGTTAGGGTAAATTAGTAAAGGGTAAAAAAGCAGCAGGAAGTATTTTTAAATTAGCAACAAGTCTTATACACACTTTGACATTTAATTTATGCTATAATTGAAGTCCTGAGTTAAAACAGCATAATCACCTGTCCACTTTTTAAATCTTTTATTTACTGAAGACTCTCCTCTGCACATACATTAGGATTTGATTTCAAGGAATGACATTGGAAAATGGGAATCAGTCTTGTATCTAATGGTTTTGGGACCCATCCTGATGACCTGCTTAAGATCCCTCAAATAACATGAGTTCACAAACAACTGAGAAAAACTCCATGCATTCTCCAAGATACCATTTGCTTCACAATACTATATAGTTGTAAAAGAATAGTTTGCTCATAATTGTAATGTGTCTGATGAACACCTAAAGAGCCTAATTTCAGTTAAGTATGAAGATGCAACTCAGCAAACTGAAATTAGAACCGTTCTCTTATTAATGATAATACTTTGAAAGCTTTAAAGATTTTATAGTGGGCATCTGACTCAATCCTTTAATAAAGTCAGTAATCACATTACAGAAATGTATAACATAAACCCAAAATGTGCACTTCTCCTTATATAATGGAGATCCCTTGAGCAGAAATTATTTGCTTCTAAGACAGACAGCTCATCAGAAGTCATGAATAGCAACACTAATGCATCCTACCATGGAAATACATTTTTCCTAACACTAGAGAAATTTAAAGCACTCATCATCACAAACAATTCTTCACCCTCCCATCCAATCCAATCTGTTTGCAGCACAGCCGAACGTTGTGAGGCAAAACATGTCACAGCTTATGGCTGTGTTGTGAAACTGCAAATGTGCAGGGAAATCATCATTGCTGTCAAGTTACCAGGAAGAGTTTTCCCAGCGAAGCCAAGCTCAGCACTGCGTGCTCCCCCTCGCGCACCCCACGCACGGCAGGGGCTGCACTGTCCACGGTACCAGTGATGGATGGGGACCGGGTGTGCTGGACACAGCGGTGACACGAGCAGGAGCAGTTGGGAAGCGTGAACACATCAGGACTAATGTGACATCATGTCAGTAAAGAAGCAGAATTCCTCATCCAGCCACAGACACCTTATGCTCCTTGTGGTACCCTAAAACTACACACAAGTGCTGCACAGGCACTGCAACAGATCACCTGATATGAGCAAAACAGACCTAATCAGGGCAAATTTAAAGCAACCAAACATCCTAATTGTATGCAAATACACTGTGCAAAGCATAAAGGAGCCACGAGACACAAACACTTTCTGTCTGCATTTAGCAACAAATACATTTGATCCCTACTTGGTTCTCGGCAGAAATTCCAACAATATTTTGCACAGCTGAAACAGCCTTTCTGCTCAGTTGTGTCTTTAAAACTACTGTGCAAAGCAGCATACAGATGATTTAAACTGAATAAACTCTTCCCAAAAACAAAGAATACAAAATCAAATATGTAAATTGCAAGGATCCAAAGTACAAACAATACATGGTAATAAATGATCATACCTTTCATCCAATCCACTACTTGCTTGGGTATCCACTTGCTAATAGGTTCCATAACGAGAGCCATCATCAGATCACTTTAACATTCACACCAAAATCAGAAAAAGGGGAGAAAAAATGTATCAAAGCATGGCTAGGCTGAGAGCTGTAGGATTTTACAGTGCAGTTCAAAGAGAAGATGATGCTTTGTCCCTCCAGGTTTCTCCTGCACTGATTCAGTAATGTATAAAATTACACTGCTTGATCAGCGCTGGCACCTCCCCCACTGCACACAGCCTGCAACACACTGGAGCACAGAGCCAGGAAATGGTGCAGTACATATAGACTTACTTACCAAAGCCCCTACCCGGTGATCTACTTATTAGACTGGCACAAATATAAAATTATATTACACAGAGAGCAATTGAAGCTGGAGCTATTCCAGACATTGAGTTTTAAGGAGCTTTATTCCAACAAGCTCTAGGATCTTCATCGGGGAAAATATCATTACTGTAACTTCATAGCAGATTGTCTTGGCTTCATTGTGAATATGCTGTCACTCAGTTTAAAGTGAAAAGATAAATGTCAGAATATCACTTGCATCTGGCAAAATGCTGAGCATCTCCATCTCTACAATACAAAATGTTGCTGGAGTCTTATACCACATAATCATGTAATTCAGAATGTCAAATACAGTATGAAAAGTCTTACCCAAGAAAAAAACTGTTGGAAGAAAATTCTTTTTTCTGGCCACATTCACAGCCAATATATTTCCTCCAATGAGCTGCTCATCTTATACTAAAAGAATGACAGCATGGAAGAGTCAATTTTTACTACTACAGCACTTTAATAGACAAGTATAGCAAGCATTTTCATTCAAAGCAGTGGGACTATTAGCCAACCTCTCCTTTTTTAGGGAGGAAAAAAAATGTTTAAATATACCTAATACTGAAGTTTACTACCCTTCCATAAGATGAAGGTGAAATGTTGCAATGAGATGTACCAAACAACCCATTTTGGACCCATTTGTGACTCTTTGCACCTCATGCAGCCCAAGTTCTGCATCATGTCACTGGATAGATGCATGCTTTCTGTATGATCCATTGTCTGAGATATGCATCCCACTATTTTATCTTAGGGGGAGAAACTCAGATTCCAGGGGAAAAAAAGGCAGATCAAAGCGAATTGCACTTTCCTTTTCAGTAATCTCATCTGTTCATCTTGCACTACTCCAAGTGCCATGAGCATATCAGGGTAAGAAGATGATATCATTACCATGTCTGCCTCATTCCACCAGGGCTGTGTTCATTTACATGGGCTGAGATCTCTCCTCTTTCTCTCATACGTGGGAACATAAAATACAAATGCAGTATTTATGCTATATCGTTTCACGGTTCTTTAAGTCTATATAAATAATGATGCAGATAGGCATACCCCCCCGAAATGTCTCCAAAGAGATGTACCACTCCCAGTTCAGTGGTGCATTCTATCCTTTCTTATTTTTCTTTTGCTTTGGGAAGTAGTATGATTAGATTCTATGATGTATTTTGAGTGCTCAGAGCTCAGATCTCCTTTACAAAAGGACTCACATCAATTCTCCTTCAAGAGAGAGCATGTCAGTTTCCTCTATGAGTTTTGGGAGACCACTTTCAGTAGCTTTAGTTCTGTGTAAATAGCTGTTTACAGTAGACATAATAATGATAAAGACTTCAAATGCACAATACTTCTTTTTTTATACAATAGTGGGCTAGAATTGAGGTATGCAGAATAAATATTTTTGTTAGCTTGGAGATTGGAAACCACACAACCTGTTTGTCTGGGGGCCAGGCTTTCTTAAATTCTTTTTCACCCAATGATCCCTTCTCTTAAGTTATTTCAAGTTCAAGACGAGCACGGAAGAGTTTGAGGTAAGCTGTGTTTTGCATGAATTTAATATTTGAACACAATTCCATGAAATAATCTTCATTCATGATTGCTTGGATTATTTCCCTAATTCCTGTAATTTCACAGTTGTTCTGTCAATGCCGTTTTGTTTCACATTTCCTACCCATGTATGACTGGAGAGACTTTATATATATATATATATATTATATATATATATATATATATACATATTTTTGAAAGAGGATGGAGGCTGAATTCAAGCCCATCAGTGTTGGTGATTGTGTGAAAGTATGCTCCCAGTGTCAGTGGGCATGCTTCCATTTATGTTAATTGTACTTGAATGACAAGAGGCCCAAACCTATTATTTTGGAATCAGTCATTCCATTTTCAGGATAAGAACTTTTAAAAACTTTTTCATTTCCTGTCCCTCAGGCTCCTCGCCACAAAGATAGCTTGTGTTTTCATTTATTCATACTGTTACGCGCCAACAGAATACCATGCTTCAGCAGGGATATTTATCTGAAAGATCTTGACTACCAGATGATCTTTTCTTTGTTATTACTAGTCACAGTTCGTCTGTATTTGGGGGTTCTACAGCCATATGGACAAGCTTCTGCTTTTCCTTCTATTTCTTGGAATAAAATATTTAAAGTTTTTTAAAAACTCTGTTTTAAAGTAACTCTGTTTCTTTCCTTCCTAAGTAGATGTTTTATTCGGCTTCATTATCGGTGCATAGTTGGGTGCATATAGCCGTAGCTTGTCAGAAATCATTCTAAATCCAGGCAAATGTTCCTTTAGCTTGCCTCATGGGTAAGTTCATCATGGCAGTCCATAGACAATTGTACGTGGGTATTTCCTCTGCTTCTTGCTTTGTGAGTTCAAAACAGTTTTCTTTCTCATACCCTGTTGTATGAGAATGTCACAGAAACATCTGTCTAGATCAGAAAAGGAGCCTGCAATGACCATAGATCTCAGTAATGGATGCAACAGAGAAACAGCTAAGGCCAAATGAAGTCAAGATGTGTTCAGACTATTTCTGTAATAGTTCAAGGCAGTTCATAGCACTTTTCAATATAGGTTGTCCAGTATGCCAGCTGAGGTAATGACTCTGAAATGAGTAATCATGGACTAAGCCACCCATCACACTGAGGTATCAGTCGTACTACTGACACGGTTCTAAACATAACTATGCTAGAGTTAAATCACTGACCTTACAGTTATCGTCAGCTCCAGGTCACTGTAGCAGTCAAGTTTGAAAAGTCACTAAATAAGAAACTTTTTTTTTTTTTTTAAATAAGCAAAACTGTGTAATCCCTAAAGCTATTCCATGTGTTTTTCTGTCATTTATTGCAAGGCTTCTGACTAGATCTATCCCCCAATCTACCTAGCACTGCTTCCTAAAACCAACATAAAAGAAACAATGCGTTCCCATGACTCTGTTTTCCTTCCAGGCTGAATATAGCAAATCAAGAGAAAAAAAGATCAAGGAACATCTTTCTCACTATTATTCTATCTAGGTCATGTAAATGAGAAATACTTTCTGACTGAAGTCTGCATAAGCATAGGAGCAAAGTAAGGCATTTGAAACAGAGAAAGGAAACAGACCCTTCACTGTATGATGCAACATCATTGCCAAAGGCCTATATGAAATAATCTGGTGATTCCAGGCCATAATCACTGCTATCATCTTTGACAGCAAAGGGGTAAGGCTGAACATACTGGTGGAAATGTTCTGAATCTCTCCTTCACAGCAATAATGCTGCTAGTTCTTTAGCTTTTGAGCACTGTCTGGTATCTCTGGGATTATTAATTGAATCATCATTCTCTGCATTTTCATGGTCACTGTGGGTGACAGTTAAACGTTCTTGTGTATTTTATAGCCTGTGATAACTTTCCAGTTACTGATTGTGCTCAAACCTAGCAACATAGTATGACACTGAGAGCAATCATATATTTCTTACAGTTTTAATTTTACAACAATTATTCTCATATTCTTTGATGAGGAAATAACCTGCATGTTCTGAAATAAATGCTTTTATAAGCAGATTAGTTTAAGAAAATCTTGACATCGCATTCAATAGCCATTATGGAAAACATAAGCATACAGTTTCAGATTAATTAAGTCATGAATGCCCTGAAAAAGTGGTATGTAATATCTTAGGATGTCTATCATTCATATTATTAATGAATATATGTGCAAAAACTCTATGGAAATGACTATTGAACTCTTGATTATAATGACATTTTTTTCTCATGCAACATTCACATATTATACAGACTTTTTTTGTGGAAAAGAACATTTTTGAAGAACAGAAGGTATTAGTTTTGCTCAGTTCTGTTCTAAGCTGAGTTCTGCCTGATGCTGCTTTCATTCCATCTCTTTGCATCATAACTCTCAAGACTTGTGTTTCAAAGCTGCAGGGCCAAAAAAATTGCCTTTGGTGAATTTGTATGACAGCAATAAGGCTTGTGCTATGAGGATGAAAAACCTTGACCCGCAGTGGAGATAAGCTATTTAACTGTAAACCTTTGCCTTAATTTACCCTGTGTTTACAAACAGAAAGGTTGGGTTTTGACTGTTCTCACCTAAGTTCAGAAGAGTTGGAGGAAGGTTCCTGTGCTTTGAGCATCCCCTGCAAGGGCTGTAAGGAAGGGTAAGACCACTGCCAACAGGGTTCAACAGTAACGCGCTGCATGATTGGTCTGTCCTACTGCTTTTGAAATAGGTTGGATATACAAAGTGAGCATATGTTGGAGAAGATACACCAGTTGGTGCTGGGAGGTATTTAACTCTGTTGAGATATTGCCTCTTATTCTCCTTTCTCCGAGCATCTCGACTGCAACACGGGGCAAGGGGTGACCAGCGGAGGCCATTGTCTGCACCCAGCCAGCCCGCAGACCCAGTGCTGGTGTTACACGTTCTGGAGTGCCATCTACTGGCATCACATTCATCTGTGCAAGACAGGAACCTGCCAGAAGTGAGCACAAAGCTGTGCAAAACACCCATCACCTTCCCTTTTGTAGGCCGTCAGTTGTTGCTTTCACCTGCAAGATTTTTCTCTATTGACCAAGTTGTAATGATGAGCGGAAACATCCCCCTGGGATTTCACCTGCATCGACTCTCAGCAAGGTGAAATTCATGAAGATTTTGAACTTTGAAAGCAGGAAAATTTCGGCTTAAAAAATTAGGAAGCAGTTTGTTTTGACTGCTGATTTTACTGTTACAACATTTTGTAGCACTTTTTCATAGAAGCCCATTGTAACATCTGCAATTCAGTCACAGATATTGTATTCATATGCCAGTTTTTTGCATAGAGCTTCTTTAGAAATTTATATTTTTCATGCTCCATTTGGTGATATAACTGTTTTATTAATGTGTGTTGGTGAGACTATATGATACTTTACATTAATCTGGTGTTAAAACACCCTTAACAAATGGTTTAGAAATCAGGCCTAAGATTGAAAAAATGCAAGAAATACTCGGGTTTTTTTAGGACTAGAAAGAAATTAATTCATATTCACATACTAAAAAGTATGTTTTGACATTGCTGAGATGGTTTTATGGAGTGCTTTTTCTTAGCATATTTTAGTGTTCACAAAAGCTTCTACCTTGACACCTCTTGAGACTGAAGTCCTCTATTCAGCCATAAAACATGTATAGTATGGACAGGGGCAGTGCAAATTTCATCCTATCATCTTGCCATCACTTTTATCATGATATCTTTCTCTTCCTCCAAACTGCCCTTCAAGTATGTTACAATTCCTTCATAAACTTCCAGTAGTTTGTGTAAAATTAATTCTCTATATTACATATCCCTGGGGGAAAAAAAAAACAAAAACAAAAACAAAAACAATCACTTTTGCAGCCATATTCAGAGTTTTAAATGTACACTAAGTGTATTAATATCAAAGGTATCTAAAGCCATACCAAAAATTAACATAAAGAATACAGCTCTTCTTTAATATAAATCCATCAACTTCAGAAAAGACATTGTGAAGTTACAACTGGAGTAAATTATTCACACAGAAGATGTGTTGCTTTGACTAGGACTGCATATGTTTTTCTGACCAGAGAATACTGAGATGTTTTCATATTAAAGGGAAACAGGACTGTCTGGTTTTAGTCTGCTTGCTAATATTGTCAACATATTTATAGTCTTCCAAGCAGCTCCAAATAACAGGGCACACTCAAATCCATGAATAGCTGGGACAATCTTTGAAGCATAGACACAAGACAAAACATCTCGAAGAAGGGCCTGTCAAATATGAATCTACCTTGCCAAGGAAAAAGATTCTTTCATCCAGACTTGTACCACCAGAGCTACTCACAGCTTCCTCCCCACAAAAGAGTAAACATCATGAGGATACAGATATTTTGGCAAATCTTCACTCTGAGCTGACGGAAAAGAGAGGATTAGTAATACAGATGCCTCATCTGCATAATTTATCTCCTCAGTTTGCCATCATCAGCTTGGTAAACATGGAAAAACTGCAGAAAGATCCTTTGTTATCATTTTTCTACACAGAATTCCTCTAGGAATTACTATAAAGTTCTGCTAAATTCAGAATTGACTGGCTAGTGTAACTAAACTAAGGACAAACAGGATACCTTACTGCAAGTCTGTCTGAGTCTCATGCAACTTGCTGCCTTCTGAGGGAATCCTGTTGCATTGGGCAGATGATTCTGTGCTCAAAATGGATTCACTCTCAGTTTCCCAAAATATGGGGCGTATAGGATCAACAGTCACAGGGCCAACATGGGGACATCTGAAGGCAAAAGTGGACAATCTCCTTCTAAAATACATTCCAGCTCACTAGAAACTGTCACTGCGATGCCAAAATCATTACATGTGGATCAGTGGTCTGTATTACATAGGCATTTTGTAGATCAGCCTACATTTTCATAAATCTTTTTGGTACTCAAAGTTTTGCATTTATTAGTTTTAAAATTTGATTGGCTCTTGAGTCTAGCTTCTTTTAAGAAAATATTAGAAAAAGTATTTTAACAAAATGTAAGAATTATTATTACTAAGGTACATTTAATTTCCTATCAGTACATCCATATTCATTTGTATACAATATAATTTATATTTGCTTTACCCTTCTAGTAAAGAAATGGAAAATATTTGGTTGATAAAAACATTCAAAGTGTTCAATATACTTCCTCTGCAAGAAGCTTATAACCACTTACAAGTGATAAACCATCCACTTCTCACTACATGAAGTAAACCATATTATTTCAGAAAAAAAACAGTAACAATAGGAAACCTGACAACAGTAATAAAACTTCCAAACTGTTGATAGCAGATTCTTTTGTTATTCATTATTTGCTGGCTGGAAAGTAAGCTTTCAAACAAAATTGCCCGTTGATTTTCCTAATGTTTTCAGAGAACTTAATCTGTATATTCCATGTAAGATTTATTATTTGAAGAAAGCAGTCCAGCAGCATTGCAAATGTTTTGGTTTTGTTTTTTTTTTTTTTTTGCTACTGAAAGACACTCATTCTGGTGGTAAAGGAAATAAAAGTTCCAGTTCAAGCGTACAGGAGAGTACTGGGATGCAATATAGGCAATGATATGGAGAAGTATTCCACTGTGAAGAAACATTTTGTTCATCTTCTCCATCATCTCATGGTAAAGTTTGCCCTACAGAAATATTTGAACATGGGCTTAAATATTAGAAGAGTCATTCTGCCTTGCAGAGATGTCTGATGAGGTCACTCAGGATGTGCTGGCAAGGAGAATGTCAGATTCATGAAACAATTATTCTTATGCCATTTTCATTTTTCTGCATGATTCTTGGTCCAAACTTGTCATTCATGTTGCCAAGTGGCTGGTGACAGGCAAAGCTTTTCTTGGAGGCATTTGCAAGATGCCTTTATCTTTGCATCTCTGCAAAGCCCTGCTATTATTAGGTCTTTCTAATGCCTTGGTTAAAACCTCAGAGATTATGCTCCTACTTTATACTCCAATAACCTCTTCATTCATGATGTGTAGTTAGACTAAATATTTGCCTGGAGGACCAGCTGTGCAGTGACTACAGAGATAGTCTCAGTGCGTGACTAGAGCCAAATTTTTTGTTGCCTTAATATTGTGAACAGAAAGAGAGATATCATAATCTGAAACCTAGAAAAAGAAAATCCATATAGGTCTCTAAGACTTGCCAGACTAACCTAACATCACAACATTTACTGCAGCCTTCATTGTGTTTACTTTAGAGAATTTAATATGTGAAGCTTCCTATACTGCCCTTGATAAATTTATGAATGACTTTTGGATGAAACACTGGGTTTAAATACAGAGCTGGGAGGTTTTGATTCTCTCTGAGGTAATACACTGACACAAGGAAAATAGCAATACAAAAGAAAGATGCAGAATAAAAAGGTCTCTTCCCTTCAGCCTGTCTCCCCAAATTAACTTGCTTTGACATTTAAATAGACCAAAAAGATGATGGTGATATGTCCTGTCATGTTTTCCAGTATATCCCGGCAGCATGCTCTTTGCTCTTAACAAGGAGCCTTTGCAGTAGCAACCAGCTTTCCTCCTAGAATTAATTTGTCAGGACTTTTCCTTTGCTTTTTCTATTCCATACAGCTCTGCTCTCTCTTATATAAAATGGTAGGTTTATTTTTAAAGAGCTTGGGAAGTAAACAGCATCATGTTTTCCTTTTCTCTTGAAAGTGCCCTTGGACAACCTGAAACCATTTTAGATGGTGACAATACCTGCTCTGATCAAGCAGAGGTAGGTAAAAAGTAATTTCCAAGAACTGGAAAGCTCTGTAGCTGCATTTTGAAGTCAGCTTTCGTTTCCCTCTGACTCTTCTGGAGTCACAGATTGCATGAGCTCAGCTCTAAAATTAAGACCCGCTATCCGGAAGCCTTGTTTATAGCAATAGCTGTCAGAAACCCCCTGCCATCTGCAGCTCCTGCTCACCTTCTTCCCCTGACCCGCAGCATTTCCTTCCTTCTGCTGGGTGTCTCGACAGCTCTTCAGCCAAGCATAGTCCTTTTGTTCCCTGTGAGAGAAGAACAGAATCAACAGTAAGTCCTTCAGCCAACAAAGACCACCCACAGCCCAGCCATTAAAATCTGGGCACAGTTTTCTCATCTCTCCTTGCTTCAGCAGTCTTCAACAGTTACAGCAATTCTTTAAATGCTCTCTAATTTCTGATGACAGACACTAAGTGCTTCTTTAGGACCTGTGTCCTCCAAGGCCTTACAACAGCTAGCATTTCTAGCATTTCTAGCTCTTCTCTTAATAGGGACTGTTTTGCCTATCAGAATAATTAGAAATGCTAATGGATGCAAGTATCAAAATAGCTAGTCCTAAAAAAGGACCCATGACTCTTTCAACAGAGATATGACCACAACCGAGCCTAGCCCTTGGAGCCCTGCTACCTGTCCATCAGTAATTCCCCATGTCACTAAGTTTTGCTATTTTTGCTCCTCAAGCTTCTGTCAGTTTCCCAGTCAAATTCAGTCCACCAGGTTTTCTCTGGAGGAAAATATCTTGTGTGGTTTGAGTCGTCATGTTTTCATTTTTCAGTTCAGTGAAGTAGCAGCAGCAGCAGCAATTTTTGGCTACAAAACCTCTTGGTAGGTGGTTAGCACTGTGAGCCAGTGCTGTGAAAAGGTGAGACAGACAAGAAAGCTGTTATACACTTGACCCTTATTTCACAGTCCCTGTAGACAAGGTTCTGTGCCTTCTGTTGGGAAGAGCTCAATGATTTTAGTGACTGTTTCATTCTATTATGTATTCAGCTTCCAGTCCTCATGCCCCTTTGGGCCTGTTTTTTTTTTTTTTATAAGATAGATTAAAATACGACATTATAAATGCAGCTGAGAAAATTCTCCCTAGGTTTAGCTGAGACCAAGGCTCCCAATGCTTGACTCTGCTAGTATTCCACATCCACTTGGTACCAGTTCCCGCTTTTACTTGGGATGGGTGATGAGACTCTGGAGATGGTGCTGCAGCAGCAACCAGCCACAGTGGCAGAGAGAAGAGGCATTGTCACTCACACTTGAAGCACCAAGCTCAAGCTAAATAAAAATCTAAGCTGTACATTCCAATATTACCTCCCTCTTCATCCTAATTCCTCCAAGGTTAATCTTGGAATGGTAACTTTTTATCATTTTAGCTACACATGTAATATTTCCTTAACTCTTTGGTGAAGGTGAGTAACTGTGCATCTGTTTCAAATTAATTTGGGAGAGTTAAGAAAAATATTGCTTTCATTTATCTATCTGTAAAATTATTAATACTAGTTCCATTTATGATTTATAAATTCATTTTGCATTCTAAACTAAAACACACAACTTTACATATGTGTAATGCTGCCAACATTTTACTGATGAAGCGCCCCATTTACCACATCTCCGCATCTATCTTTGCAATAAATGTCTACATTTCTACAATCATGTATCTTCCTAAGGAAGTTCTTACACCTTTGCTATAGCTCACCAATTCTGTTGTATGGCTGCTTTCTCACACTACATCATCATGAAAGTTAGCAGAACATTCTTCATGTTAATTGAATATTCTGCTCATACATGCAGACATTTATAATCTCCTAGGGGAAAAGCTGTTTTAGTGCTTTTTCACAACACTATTCATTTTCCTCTTTCTATTTATTCACAGAAAATGCTAGGATTAAAACCAGGTTAGGCTGATAACTTTCTTGAAGGCTTTTTTCCCTTAAAATTTCAAATTTCATGATTTTACACTTAAACAAAAATACGTATCACAGTGAGTTGTGAAGAAGTGGCAAAAAGGCAACTAGTTTTGAAATGTATTGCTTCACTGAAAACAGCCATGTAAACTAGTTGCTGACACATCTTTGATGAATTTTTTTGGTAGGACATTGTCCTGGTTAGAATTCCACTATACATATTAGAATGCAAAAGTAAATTTTTTGCCTGTTAAAATACCACTGGCATCAAAGCTTTTCAGGAATTGTGACTCAAGTTTTTCCAGTTTTGACCTCAAGAAAAAGGGATCTTTTGGTGATTTTACAACTTCCCAGTTTCCCATTTGCAATACTTTTGTCTTCATATGCTCAGAGCTTCTCTGCAAATCTTGCTTTATTCAAGTGCCTTATTCAAGTTAACTAGCTGGAGGATATTTATCTTTGGCTTCTTTCACACTCATTCATATGTTTAAATACGTTTTGTGGAAGGAGTTTTCAGGGACAGTTTTTAGGAATGTAGTATAAATTCTTCGTTTGAACTCAAAGTCTCCAAATAAAACACAATCAAAATGCCCCAAAGGAACTCTTCAGATTAATAATTTATTTTTAAATCAGTGCACATGGAAAAAATAGGTATTCTTGTGGAAAGGCTCAACAGTTGAAGTCACCCTGTCATACAAAGAAAGAAAAAAAAGTCTTTGAGGCTAGTAGATGGAGTTACCTAACGAAAATGAAAACTTTATATGGCAATTAATTTTGTCAGAGCAATTATTTGTGCATTTGCACTGTATACTATCTATTTCATTTTAATGCTGACAAAGCATTTTAAAGAGATCATTTGGGATATGGAAGCATGGTTTCCTATGTAAGGTTTTGAACCTTTGTTGTAAGCCATGGATATGAGTGTGAGTGGTTGCTGAGGACATTTTCAACAAAGACAGCTAGGCAAAGATACTCGAATGTTTTGGCTTTGGATCTTTACCCAGTTGGTGCAGTGCTGTAGGATGCAGTGACTGCCTTGAAGAATTTGAAAAGGGCACTGTCTGGCCACTCAGATGGTGCCTGGTTTTCCAGGCATATGACCTGACTTTAATATAGTGTTGTGCCAGGATTTGTCATAGAAAAGATTTCAAAACTAATGCACCATATCCTGGTTAAATGACACTTTCTAAAAATATCAGCCAAGATTGTTTCCCAAAGTCTTGCTCATCTCCACTCCTACTATACCAGGGCAAGCAAGCTACAGTCTCCTGTTAGTTAAATGAATAAGCCATTGGTTCAACTCCTTTATTTCAGAATATTTTGAAACTTTTCAACACACATATTTCAACATGAACACATTTTGTACAAAATGTCCAAGTACAAAAAGAGATTGTCAGTACTCGTATGCACAAATACTGTGGCTTATATGAACAATCTTGTGATGTCTTCCCTAAAGTTCCCAAGTCTTTTGGAAACCAGCAATGATCTTTTCACATTACTAACTGACAGAAGAATTTTGCCTTTTATACCAAATCCAGATTTGTATCGTGGATTAGATTTGGATGGGTCACTACTTGCATAGGCTGTGACCCTCTTTGTTGAGACAGTGTTTTTAAATTTTAGATGTAGCACAAATGTGTGTGACAATACAGTGTTCCCCAGGCAAATATTTTAGTTTTATGCTGTAAATAAACATTCTTCTTTGTACAATTTTAGCTGCATCAAGTTAATAGCTCTAAAATATGATTTATAATTTCAGTTTATATAGCGGACATGACACACTGTGGTATGGAATACCTCTTTGGTTAGCTTGGGTCAGGTGTCCTGTCCCTGCTTCCTCTCAGCTTCCCCTCCTCCCTGGCAGCACATGAGACTCAGAAAGTCCTTGGTCAGCGTAAACATTACTGAGCAGCAACTAAAAACATTGGTGTTATCAGTGTTGTTCCTATGCTGAAAGTCAAAAACACAGCACTGCACCAGCTACTAAGGAGGAGAAAAATGGCTGCTACTGCTGAACCCAGGACACTGCTATTTGACTATTCCTTCCTGGCTGGTTGTGTCCCTCCTCATATAGACCTTTCACCAGGATTATGTTTCCTATTTGGATTAGGAAAACAATGAAATTCTGTATTAAAAATTATTGTAGTAAAGTTATATTTTTGTCCATGAAGAATTTTGTTGCCTGAAGTAAAAAATCCTCTGGGTTCATGATGGGCTGTGTCAATCAGGACGTATTCATCTATTAATACCACTTGCAAAGCACAAGGGTCTGGTTTGCCTTGGAAAGTGGTTATGCTAATTAGCTTAAATTTGCAATAATCTGACTCAATAGAAACAACTTGACATTTAGTTTGAAAGGTCTGAATGTTTCTGTAGAGCTCAGGTAAGGATAGTCCTTTTTGCCCCTTTCCCAAATGATGCTACAGATACAGAAAAGTTCATTTGCAAACATTTACCTAAAATTAAATGACTTATGTGAAAGCCCATCAATGCAGCTGACACAGATCCTGATTAAGTCGAAGTTGAATCCCTGGCAATAGTCTGCCACACAAGTCGGGCTATTTGCTTTTCTTGAATCCTGCCTGGCTTTAGATGCTTTCAAATCTTTTCTAATCCTTGCTGAAGGGCATAGCTAATTAACCTGGGAACAGTGCTACGCTATTGTTCTTGCAAACTACAATGATATACCTGCACAATATTGAACTGCATCTTTAGATATATCAAATAGCTCAGGGAAAATATTTGTGGTATGGCACAAAGCCACCTTTCCTTCCCCTTTTTAAGACATACAAAAGATAGGTCTCCTACGGCACAGCATCTGAGACATGCAGTTTGCTGGGCTGTACCTACAGCATCCAACTGATGATAACAATTACTGATTTATTTATTTCTATGCTTTATAATACCAAAGCACATTGGTTCTTCAAGACAGCTATCACCCTGTTTTATTGCCCTGCTCTCCCTTAGCAAACACAGTGATATTTGGTGTCTCCTTTGTAGTCCAGTTTTCATATTGCTGTTAAAAAACTGCTTTGAAGTTCTGCTTCCTGTGAAACTGTAGAGGTACAATATTGTGTTGGCCACTGCTTTTAATTCCCAGAGTTAGAACTCGATTAGTAAATGGAGTTCTGGCTCCATGGCTTGCAGCACACTGCACCCTCTCATTAGCTGTGAATCCAAGAAAAAAAGGAGTGATTTAGGTCTCCTGGGCAAATCCATCAGCTGTGTAGCATGACAGGCTGCTGCTGCTTTTCCTTTTAGGTCTTTATTGAAATAGACTGCTAACAGCTACTATTTCTCCTCACACACACACACACACACCCCACACACCCCCCATCAGAAAGCTTGCTTTACTCTTAATCTCGTGTGTTAAGGCACAGTGGAGGTAGTGCTCTCAGGGGGCAAAAAGGAATGGGTATCTCCACAGGGCAGGGTCTCACAACCAGGACCCTGGTGCCCAGGGAAGTGTGGCTTAGCAGAGAATACCGGGATATGTGGTTGGAAGAAGAATGGCATCAAAAGTATCTAAGTCCACCTGCCCTTTGCAGATGCTACTGCCCCTTCTCTGATTCAAATTGTTAATTTGAATGATTTTGTGACTCACTCCAGGCAAGCTAAGACACTCTCACAGATCACAGCTATCCATCCATCCATGCATGTACTCAAATAACCCAGGTTGTTGGGCGCTTAATTACAAATACACATGCAAGTGAATATTGGTATTTTTAGAGAGAATCAAGTGACAAGCTGACTAACCAGCAGGAGATCCTGAGTCCTGGTGGCACAGACCCTACTCCGACTCAAAATTGATGCTCTATATTTTACCATCTGTATGTTCTAGTGCATCATTTGCAGTTTCGGATTTATTTAGGCAAAGTTAGTTTTCAGAACAAAGTATGTGGTAAACAAGATTCCCTTTAATGCAACGCAGAGTTGCCCTGGTTTTATTCATTGCAGAATAAAAGAGCACAACCCACACTGTTGCTGACACTGATACTTCACCTAATGTAATGATGCTTGCTTTTACTTATAGTAATTTCAAATAGTATATAATATTCTCCTAAATATGTATCTAATAATAAAAAAAAGAATAAATGAGATTATTGAAACATGAAGCCTAAAATAGGCACTTGGTTTAAAGTTTACCAGTGGTTTTCTGATCTTTAATTCTATTTACTCTATGGAAAAAAATAAGGTAGAAAAAGAATGAGTGATGAAACTGGATTTTGCGGATCTGGAAAACAGACTTTGGGGACAAAATGAATAAAAATGTCCAAGTTAGTGTAAAATATATTATTTTAGAATGAAATGTATGCAATGGATGAACTATATAATGAAATACAGATTTTTCATTGGAAAATAGAGAACAAAATTAGTTATCAATACTGATGAACACTGATGATTAACATTCACTATTAGTCTAAGGTTTCATAGCTGGAAATTCCTTGGTCAGCAATATATTGATACCACCATGAAACAGAAATTGCCACAGGTCATCTTTAGTGCATTAAAACACAGTAAACAGTATATTTCTGTCATCAAAAACACCGATTGCTTGAATTACACTCTATATGTGAGTTTCTACTGTTCTTTAACGCAAAATATCTATCGTCAGCCACTGTCAGGGATAGGATGTTAGGCTAAAAAGGCTTTTGATACGATACAACACGGCTGTCCTGTGTTCCTGTGTTCTTATCTTGCTTTAAAAAGGACACAACTATATTTCTGCACCAAATTCTGCTTTCAAGTTCATCACCACAGCAGCATTGCCTTATGATAACAAGCACAGATGACAGTGGCTAGGCCTGTATCTGAAAAAATCTGGCATCCTCTCTTACACTCAAAGGAGATAAAAAGGGCATTTTCTAGATGTGTTTGTTCAAGAAAAAGCATCTGTTAGGAACTCAACAGTACAAACTGTAGATGCAGCAATTGGGAAAAGTGTATAAACTTCCCCTCCCCTTAAAAAACCCTACCTTTAATGTTACATCATTCCACTTTATCTAGACTGGGATTAAATAAGACTATACATATGCAGGAAGTAAACCAGGTTGGAAACAATACAAACAGTTCTGTAGGCCTACCACAAGTAGGACTTCATTTAGGAAATTGTTTACACAAATAGCAATTAATACAAAAGTGTCTGCAAAGCTTTGAAATGACTGCCTTCCTTCATGAAACAAGGAATTTGCATTTAAATAAACTCCTCTGTGTGTAGATAAAATAAACTGACAGCATTAGTCTAAAGGGAAAATTATTTGTCATCAAACCATCAATACTTCAATTTTATTATTATCTCAAGGACAGAGACGTAAGATTCCTTTGAAAACATAGTTCTTAACAGGATAATTTTCTAATGGGCGATAGCAGTTTGTGGTAACATTTACACAGTCTTTCTGAAAAATATATATGATGCTCTGGGATTGAAGAAAGTAGGATATTTTGTCTGCAAAAGACAATGGCTGTCACACAAGGAGGACACTTCACCTGATACACTTGGTCCCACCCAGTTTCAGGAATTGTGCTGTGCTTTTAGAAATATTCAGAAGAAAATCATTTTTTGTGAAACAGGTAAGGATGAGAACGTGCTTTACTGTAGACACTTGGCATGGCCAGACATAATATCTTTGTACCAAAGCCAGGACCACAAAGGCTCAGAACAGGCTGAGGAACTGTTCAGAAAACTGCTATAGTCTTTTGATGAAACAAAAGTAGCAAGCGGGGGTTTGCTGTGGTCAGTCTTGAGCCTGAAGTTTAATTAATCTTTTCTGAGGGTTCAAAGATTCAGCACAAATGTTAGCAAAAATTTCACAATGGGGGGACGGCCAAGCACTAGATTAACTGTGGGTTTTGCAATCTCAGCTTCTCCCGTACATCTCCTCAAGCTCTTACGTGCATGATCTGATAGAAGTATGAAAATAGTACAAGCTGCTGGAAAAGGGAGAAGGTCTTGGAAGAGGGAAGAGAGGAACTGTGTTATTTGACAGTTGGGATCCTGACTGTGGACTATGGAATAAGGCTTTTTCCATGTTCTATATCCCATGTGGGAATGATGGGGCTGCTGTTAAGTGGGGAATACTTATGCACAGCGCTTAGGAAACAACGCATATATGTCTGGGAAATGCTTTCTCTGCCACGTAGAAGCAGTAACCCATACTGGGCTAAGTAACTAATAGTAAGCTGAGCTAATTATTTTAATGAGCTAATACAAAGTAGCTACATCAGAGAGTCTCGCTTTGATGTTAATTCCCTCATGTACGGAGTCCTTTTATGTGCTGGGCTACTGTTTAAACTCCTGGACCAATTTGCCAGCCTCTGTTAATTTAAATCTATTACTAATGAATGAGAAAGCATGAGGATCTGGGTGCAGTGGAAGAATTGTTTTATTTCATCCTGCCATAGTTTTTCCCTCCAGGTTTGTCTCAGGGCAAACAAAACCCAGGGAAGGAAGTAAATAGGATGAAGCTCTTTCTGGAGCTCATCATTGTGCTGCTGCAAAGAGCAGTAGCTTTTTGATCCCATACATAGGATCATAGAATCATAGAATAGTTAGGGTTGGAAAGGACCTTAAGATCATCTAGTTCCAACCCCCCTGCCAGGG
>JASSUY010034482.1:0-10517 GCA_032466535.1 Forpus xanthops
GCGCGGCTGATTCGCTGCCGGCAGCGCACACGCACACGCACGGGCAGGACACGGGCGGGAGGGTGCGCGGCCCCGGCTCCCCCCGCACCACGGCCCGGGCACGCCGGGAGCTGTAGTCCGGCCTTTGTGCTGCTACACCGCGGGGCGGGAGCGGGGCGGGGGGCGGGATTGGAACGTGGGATTCGGGACTGGGAGGCAAGCCTGGGGTGCAGGGTGTTGAGTGAAGGATACAGGATTGGGATGCAGGATGCGTGACTGGGATGTGTGATGAAGGATGCAGGATTTGGATGCAGGATGAACGATTGGGATGCGGGGTGTGTGATGAAAGATGCAGGATGTAGGACAAAGAATGCAGGATTGGAATGTGGGATGTAAAGATGTGATGCGGGATATGGGATTTACAATTGGGATAAAGAATTGGGATACAGGGCTAGAATGCAGGATGCAGGGCTGAGAGACAGGATGCAGGGTACAGGAATTCTGACGGAGGATGCAGGGTGCAGGATGTGGGATGCAGAATGGAAGATTGGGATGTGAGATGGATACAGGGCTGGGATGCAGGATGGAGGGGACAAAATGTGGGATACAGATTCAGGACTGGGCTGTAGGATGCAGGACTGGGATGCTGGCTGCAGGGTGGAGGACAGGAGAAGCAGGGGAGGGCAGCAGCCTAGCAAAGGGACAAAGCTCTTCCCTGGGCCCAGCAGCTGGAACAGGGAAACCTCCCCCTGCCCATCTCCGGCGAGGCCAGGGCAGCATCACCCTCACCAACCACCCTGGTGGTGCTTTTGGTGCACGAGCTGCCCCAGGCTGTGTGTGCCCCTCGCCCCAAGCCTCCAGGTCCTGGACCCCAGTCCTGTCCCTTCCTTTCAGCCCAATGGGAATAATCCCCAGCCCCCTCTGGGAGAGGCAGCCGGGGCTTCAGAGGGAGATTAAACATTCTTGTGGTTAATCGAGTCCCAGCAGCCACCCGTTCCCTGGAACCAGAGATTATCCCATAATTAATTAATTAGGGTATTTGCTGCCACAGGCAGGGCTGTCTGGTGCAATCCAAGTCCTCTGACTCCCAGAGGAGCTTTGAGGGGCAGGGGATGGTCACCCTGCCGAAAGCACAGCCTCAGTGATGGAGGGGGACCAGGGGACCAAAGCAGGGCACAGTGGAGGGGGATGCAGCAGGGCTGGAGGGGAGATGGAAGTGGGACAAGGGACAATGGAGGGGGAATGCAGGGGGATGGGGAGAAGATGACGGGGAGGGTGGAGAGGGATGTAAGACTGATGGAGAAGGGATGGAGGCAGGTGGAAGCTTCAGTGCAGGCATGATGGAGGGGGCTTAAAAGGGGGGGTGCAGCAGTGATGGAGGGAGGAATGGAAGGAGAGTGGAAGCAGAAGGGGAGAGATGATGCAAGGGGGGATGGAGGCCTTGGTGGAGGTGATAGAGATGGTGGGGAGGGTGGATGGTAGTGGAGGGGGGGTGGAGGGGAAGTACCCTTACTATGGGACAAGGACCTCAGTGCTGCTTGGCTCTGCCTGTGGCATGAGGGTCCTCAAGGCAGATAGGTTCAAAAGCACATAGCCTTGCTCCTCCAGAAGTCCCCAACCCCAAATCTCCCACAGACGAGGCTGGGGTAACAGGTAGGGGTCAGGGGACCCATGGGAAGGGGGTGGTATTTAGGCAGGGCATGAGGCAAGGGCAAAGGGACAGAAGGACTGGGTAGCATGTCAGGAGCAGTGCCATGTAGGGAAGGAGTGACAGATAGGGACAGCATGACATGTCAGGTTGTGGTGATCTGTCAGGACATGGTGACATAGTGATGGGGTGACACGTAAGGGCAGAATGACATGCAGGGACAAGGTGCCATTCAGGGCTGGGTGCCATGCAGGGACTGTCCCTTGCCCACAGGTGTCAGCATCGGAGCAGTGCACTCTGCTGTTGGCTGGTGGCCTCTGGCCTGGCCTCGGGGCTGAGCTCTAGAGCAGCCCAAGTCTGTCCCCGGAGTAATGGGGCCAATGGACCCTTACTGTGCCCTTCTGGAGTGCTAACCCAGCCCTGCGTACATGGCCAGGGGCACTATGAAGCCCGGGGCCACCCACCCCACAGCAGCCCCCAAAGAAGCCAGGGCAGAGTCTCCCACTCTTTGATCCATGAGGGGATATAGTGTGTATGGGGACAACAGCATGGTCCCAGGGACCCCCACCACTGCTTTTAGCTCACCCATGTGTGAAGTGGAGATGTGGGCTGGGGGACTCCAGGCAGCCCTAGCTGGGTGCACGTCACGGTGACAGTGAGGGATGGTGTATGGGTGGCTGAGTGCTCTTGGGGAGGGGGGTTATTAGGAGACCCCGAGACACAAGGTGAGCTGCAGGGTGAGTCCCGGGGTGGAGGGAGCTGTGCAGTGACTCAGGCCCCACTGATCCTTCTAGCATGTTCCTGTGCGGGGTGAGGGGTGCACTGCCCTGCTCCCACCAGGCCCCAGGGTTTGATGATCTCTATGGCATCTCAGGGATGCTGCCCTCATCCTTCTTTGCTGTAGGTACCCCGCCAGCATCAGTGCCATGGCCAAGGTAGGGCTTAGCATCCCAGGGGTGACACTGGGCTGGCCAGGACAAGATACATGGTCTAGGTGCCACACAATGGTGGGGTGCCATTCAAGCCCTGACCTCATTTCCAAAATGTCCCCAGCCAGCACTGGGACACCATTGCCAGACCTGGGCCACCATGGTCACCCCTGGGCCACCAAGGCTGTCCTTGGGACAGCGCAGTCACCTCTTGAAGACTGCAGCCACTGTGGTCATTCCAGGAACACTGCAGCCATGCTGGGACACTGTGGCTGACTCTGCAATGTTATGGCAATTCCTGGGCCACCGTGGTCACTGCTGCAGACACTGCAGCCACCACAGGGACGCTGATAACCCTGGGACACTTTGGCCATCTGTGGGACACCACAGCCATCTTTGGAGGACACAGGCACCCCTTGGGCACTGTACCATTCCTGCCGCCCAGCACCTTGCCCCGTCCTGCCTGCCAGCGGTTGCCAGCCCCCAGGTGCTGAGCAGAGGGGCACTGTGGGCAGTTTCTCTTTGGTTTTTCCACGGTGCTGTTTCCTAGGGCCCCCTGACCCTGCCCATGCCAGGTCTCCTGGACCACTGTGGGACAAGGTGGGGGGTTTCCCATATGGCTAGCAGCAAGGACCCCAGTATGGATGGCTGTTGCCCTTTTCCTAGCCATGCTAGGGTGGCTGTGCTGGCAGCCATCATGGGATGCGATGGGAAGGGCCTGAGTCCCCCACACTCGCATGGAAACACAGCCAAGCTTTGCTCCAGGGAGACGTTCTGAGCTGGAAAAAATGCTGGAAAATGCCAAACAAGCCAATTCCCAGCTCTCACAGGTGGCCAGGGGAAACTGGGGGGCTGTGGCCCCATGTACCCCCCAGCTGCTGGACACCAGATATCCTCATCCTGGGATAGCCCCCCGGGGTGAGGCATCTCCTGGGGCCGGGGGATTCAGGGCTGCCCAGACTTGGCAGAGCCACAGGCCAGAGCTGTTAAGGAATTAATGAGGCATGGGAGGGAAGCCCGGCCAAGTCAAGGTTTCCGGTAGCAGCCCCAGCCAAATCACACCAATGTCACCCGTAGTGAGGTTGGAGGCTGTGCTGATGCGGCTGGCAGTGATGGAGAGCCCTCCAGCTCGACATCCACAGCACGGCAGCAGCAGGGCAGTGAGGATGGGCGGGCAGCAGGGCCCTGCCTGAACTAGGTGCTGGCAGCGGAGCAGCAGGAGACCTTGAGATGCCTTTGCCATGGTCTGCCCCAGCCTCTCAGGTTTCCCTGGCTGCTTTACCCAAGCAGCAGCACCAGGCGGACATGGGAGGGGAGAGACACGCAGTGCCGGTGATGATGCTCTGCCACCAATGGGACCCTGTGGTTCCATCCTATCTCCTTCAGTTTGGTGATCCCTGGGGCAGTTGAACCACCTCAGGTTCTCTGCCAGGGCTGTGAGCAAGGGGAAAGGGTGCCAGGGCTGTGCTGGGATTTACCTCATGTGCCCTGGTGCAGTAGCTCTCCTGAGCCACTGACAGCCCCGTTTCAACATGGGTGGATAGTGCTTAGCCCCTGGATGAATCTGGTGCAGGGCTGGACAGCGCCACCAGCTCCCTCCACCCAAAACGTTGTTCAAGGTTGTCTCAAACCTTCCAGAACTTGGCCTCCACCGCTGCTCAACTCCTCATCATCCCCATTGTTCCTCATTCCCAGGTCCTGGTGCTGTTCAGCGAGGCTCGCTGCCAAAACCCTCCTAACCCAGCTGCTACCAGGAAATGGTGCTGGGGCTCAATGAGCATCCTTTGGACAGAGCCTGCCACAGCCGGTTGGGTGCCAGGAGGCACTAACAGCCCCATGGGGACCTCAGCCTCTGTGGATTCTGTTTGCAGGGACATAGAGAAGCTCATGAGCTGGGAGCAGGGACAACAATCTCCGTGCTCGCAGCGTTAGGTTGACATTCCTTAGGTTCTTTCTTGAGGTTTGACTAACTGGTGCTGGTATTGGCTGGACCAACTCTGGAGAAAAACCTGTCTTCCTGGTAGAGAAAGGATATGCCCCTGCATGATACTGTCCCAGCAGATGGGACACTCTTGCTTGACCCCGACCAATGGTTCTTCTCATTCTCAGCCTTCTTCTCTTGGCTTCTACACAGGGAAAGGGACCCAGGGGGATCCAGCAGGCATTTTGCTGCTTTCCCCCAACGCTAGCTCACCAGCATTC
Organism: Forpus xanthops; assembly: GCA_032466535.1. Classification (NCBI taxonomy): domain Eukaryota; kingdom Metazoa; phylum Chordata; class Aves; order Psittaciformes; family Psittacidae; genus Forpus; species Forpus xanthops. The sequence continues at coordinate 4,759 of JASSUY010034482.1, forward strand.
CCAGAGATCCGCTGGATTTCCTTCCCCATTTCCATCCTCTGTGGCAGTTTTGCAGTTCAGATTTGCTATAACCCCATCTGCTTGTGGCATTCCTCATCTGCTATACACTCCAAGCTTCCCTTGTGTGTCCCTCTTTTGATGTGCCAGGTGAGCTTGTGAAGGAGCACTCTCTTCCTGGCACTGCTGGGGAGCATGGAGGGTGCTGAGAAGCCACCCATTCCAAATTCCAGGGAAAGCTGCCTCTCAGCTGCCATCCCCAGCATGTCTCCCTTTCTGCATGGAACACCTTTCTGTTTCTCTGTGACTTGAGAGATGTGTCTGACCATGCATCTTCTGCAAAAGACATCTGGGAATGAGCCTCCAGCTTCTGCTAAACTCTCCTGAGCAGCGCTGGAAATGCCTCCTTCCCTGCCTGGACACCCCAGACACAGTGAGCCAGGTTCCCTGTTACAGGGCTTGAAGGCAGAACTGGGTCCTGGTCTTCCCCTATGGACCTTGCAGGCAGCACCAGGCTGCCTCCACCTCCTGGCAGCTATGGGAAGAAGCAGTGCAAGCAGGGTCCAGTGCAGGAGAGCCAGGGAAGGTGATCTCTGCTGAGGGGGACTGCTGACGGCTGCTGAGATCATCCCTGCTGTTGACCAGTTGTGGCCTCAGGCTCTGGCCACCCTTTGGACTGATATCAGAGCTTTTCTGGCTTTTCTAGACCACAACCTGAGTGTTCATAGAGCAGCAGAGACTGCTCAGGCATGACACAGGAAGTCAGGGAAAGGGCAGGAGCACCCACAGCTACCCGGGAAGGCAGCAAGGGAACTGCTCTGGTGCAAGATTTACCCCAAATTGAAAGGGCTGGGGAGCTGGAGGGGTAAGCGCTGTGCATACTAAGCCTGGATTTAGGATGGATCAGTTTGCCGGCAGCTGACTCCTCTATAATTAGATGGTGGCAGCGGTACAGGAGGCAGTTCAGGGTGCAGAGCTCTAACATCTTCCCATCCACAGGCATATCGTTAAAGGAAACGTCCCATTTTTCACATGTCCTCCAGATGCTTAAAACAGCCGTGTGAATGATAAACGGGGGATGAGGAATAAAAGCCACTGCAAAGTGCTGCCTCTCCTGCAGGCCCTGGGGCTGTCCTTGTGGAGAAGACCCTCTGATATGAACACAGAGGCTGAATCCTATTGGGATCCTGATGGCTTTGTGGCATCTTGTGCCACTTCACCAATCTCTGGCCATGCTAACAGCAGGGTGGAAGGAGCTGCAGCCCTGCCCAGCTTCAGGAGCTGCAGGCTGGGAGCCTATGTGTGTCAGATGTCCCCTGCCTGCAGCCCCCAAGCTGTGCCCCTGAGTCCTGTGTGACCTGAGGAAACTTCATGGCCACTTGCTGATGTCCTGCAGCCTCCAAGCTATGCCCCACTGTCCCTCTTCCCACTTCTGCTGCTGTCCCACAGGAGCTGAGAGAGAGGGGAAAGGGATGGCTGGCAACCATGTGGGAAGCTTCAGGCTTTTATCTCAGATCTGGGTTTTCAACAGATGTGGTGTGAGCAATGGCTGTAAGGCAACTAGATCAGCATCATTGCTCAGAGATTAAAGGATTTAATAATATGCTGGCAAGATGTAATTGAAAGAGGCAGAGCTCTGGTTGTACAGTGCTCAACAAAGGCACTGGGGTGTTCCCACGCTCTCCCTGGGATCCCTCCAAACCCTTCCATAAGCAGAATAAACCCTCAGTGCATGTGGGGCAGGCCCTTTAACACACAGATCCAGGGACTAACGCTTCATCTTCCTTTGTAACATTCTAGGGAGTCCTTCAGTGATCTCAAGGAATAAGGAATAGGGGGTGGTGTAGTCTCTGAGCCAGTGAGTCCCCGGGCACCAAGGGAAGCGGTGCTGCTGCTCACCAGAGGTCAAAGCATCATTCAGAAGCAGCAGCAAGCGGGCAACTGCTGCTTCTCAGCCCCTTGTTCTAATTGCTTCTCCACTGCCTGGTGAAAACCCTTAGAAAACAAGGCAGTGACTGGCTCTGCAAAGCACTGATGACAATGCGGAGCTTCTTCCCCTGCTCGCTGGCAGGGTGGGATCATGACCCAGCACAAGCAAGTGATGCTGCGACCAGAAGACAGAAACTTTTGGCAACAGACAGAGGGGCTGAGCCTGTTGAAGGTGGCAGAAGCACAGGAAGATCGAGGTCCTTCACCATAAAATGTAGGGAAGGAGCCTCTGTGAGCACATAGCCAGGATCTGGCCCATCACATTGCCAGTAGGTCTTCCCCATCACACTGCGTGGAGCTGGGCTGGGCAGCAGCAACGGCAGAAAGCTCCTTGGACATGCCCAAACGTGCTGGGAGTGCTGTTGAGCTGCCTGTGCTGACATTGCCTCACCAGAAGCCAAGCTGAGGTGACTATACAGAAATAAGAGATGTGCCTTGTACATGGAGCCATCTGCCAAAGGTTCTGAGCCTTGTGTGACCTTTCCTTCTTCCCTGATGCCTGGAAGCACTGACCAAGTCCTGCTCTCAATGAGGTGGTGCCAGATAGAACAGAAAATGGGGGAGAGGGTTCCCATTTCAGGGATGTGGAGCTGCCTTTCTTGTATTATTCTCTGGTTGTCCACTACAACCCTGTCTGGGAGGTAGGGTAGGAGGCAGGGATGTGTGATCTGAAATGGTGAAAACATGACTCCACCAGCAGTGGTGGTAGGAGCTGCTCCAAGCATTGGCATGTCCTGTTGCTACCAAACAGCTGTATCAGAAGCCACTTGGCCTGCCTGTATGGATCAGCTGGAAGCAGGAGGGTATCTGGGGAGCCTGGTGAGACCCAACCACATACGCAAGTATCTACAAAGGAGAAAAACATCACTTTTATTTCCCCTCCTCAGGAATTCATCCTTCTACCAAAGCTTATTTCTCACATGAGGTTCTCCAGGGGTGTCTCACCCAGCTCCTGGGTATGGTTTGGTATTTATTTAGAGTTCCCCTTCCTCCACAACAGTGAATTTAAGCAGGCAGCTGTGCACTGACGTGCCTGCAGAAGGGTGGCTGCAGCTCAGAGCTCCTGGTCTGCTGCCTGGGTACTCGCAGCATGGAGGACACTGTGGTCACTGCTGCTAAAAGGATAATATGGCAATAGAGCAACTTCAGCCCCCTTCCTGTTCTTTCTCAGACAACCTCCTAAGCATCTGAGGCTGTTACTGTCACCTCTGCCAGGGCTCTAGACCTTGCATAAGTTTCATGTTCCAGCCATTCCTGAAGTGGGAGCTAGAGGTGACCAAAGGCTGGGAGGGTCCATGCCAGAAGGCTCCATGGGAGCTCATCCCTCAAAGTCAGGAACAAGAAATGGTGGTACCAGAAGCTCCTCAGACACCCCAGTCTGTGCCTGCAGCTGAACAGTGGGACTCCTGTCCCGGCCTTGGCTGGGGGAGGAGTTGGAGAAAACAAAGCTGTTTGTTCTCTGCGGCTGCTGATGCCTCCTGGATGACAAAGACCTCTTCCATCCCTGTGCACACCAAGGGCTGGGCCACGCTTTGTGAGAGGATTTGAGTAACCAGCCAGCCCAGCACATCGCCGCTCTCCCCAAACTTAAATACTGTTGCACAACTTGCTCCTCGTGATTCACTTTTTCCCTGCCCGCAGTGAGATCTGGAGGGCATGCATCTGCAGCATGGTATTGCAACTCCCCCTGCACAGTGCTCCTGGCAAGTGGGCTCTGACAGCCAGGAAGAGGTTATCCCCTTCCACTCCATTCTTCCTAATTCAGTAATTATCCCTCTTGTGTCATATCGGTGCTCTCCTGAGATCAGAAGAACCTTGCGATGATATGGTAGGGAGAGCTGTGAGAACCATTCCACCTCTCACTGGACAGCTCCAAACAGACCAGCACTGCTGTGATGGTCTTCCAACCAGGACCCACCAAGCAACCTAGAGCAAGGGTGTCCTTGTCCTTGGTGGGGTGTCTCCTTGGGACTGGTTCCCTTGGGGGGTAACATTTAACTCAGGGCCAGTCTTAGACACCAGACAGAAAATACTTTGTCTTGTTTGCAGTGTGGATATGTATGACCTCATGCGGCTTCCTCCCTAGGATCCTAAGAGATAAACTCCTTCAAAGTCCATGACCAAGCTCTCTGGGACAAAAGGATATTGTAGGCAGTAGTGTAAACACCTAGCGATGCGCTTGTGCTGATACCACTTGGCACCTGTGGCAGTGCCCACGCTGCAGAGCTCTCCATGGGTACCAGCAGTTCTTTCCTTATCTGCCTGGATGTGAACAGGAAGCATTTCATATGGTGCCTTTAAACTGACCCAGCAAAGCACTAAAAATAAACCTTTGCTGTGAAGCACAAACTGCTCTGTTGTGTCAGCTCCCAGACAGAACCCACTGACAGAGTTCAAGGCTTCTTGGGATGGAGGCTTGGTCCCCCCTACCCATGTGCCTGCAAGCAGGAGCTGTGAAGGCAGAGAAATCGAAACACAAAGGGAAGAAACCTGCGTGTTTGCCTTCAAAGCCAGGCTAAGCTGTGCTTTGGGAAGGGCTGGGCGGCTGAGATGCGACTGCTATTAAACCTTTTGAGGTAACTCATCCTGCAAACAGCGAGAAACCACTGATTGCAGAACTCCTAATTGTGTAAGAGAAATGCAATTGGCAGCGCGCTGGATGGCACCGCGGGACAGCGTGGGCTCGGCAAGCACTGCTCCTCCCCACGCTGAAGCACTGAGGTCTCTGGCAGCCCTTGGCTATGGTCTATCTCATGTGGCTTCAGCAGCTTGGCTCTGGAGGCACTGCCTTGCTGCACAGTGACAATGGGAGCTGCGGCCAAACCCTCGCCATGCAGCTGCCTGCGTCCATAACACACCATGGCCCCAAGCGCTCCCTTCCAGCCCCTTGGACAGCCTGGTTTTCACCCTCGTTTCTGTCAGAACCTGTGCAAGGCTGCTGATCAAACACCCCTAAGCACGGGTCCGAGCTGCAGCTGCTCATGGGAGCCATGGGTTGCCGTGCTCAGGGGCCCGGCAGCAGTGCCCCGGGCTCTGCAGTGAGGCTGTGCTGGGACTGCCGGGGCCCGGGTCCGTGGACGCCATCAGACGCCTCCGGGGGTCCCTGAGGAGAAGGGGCGGGAGAGGAGCGGCGCTCCCACACGGCACCCGCCGCCAGGGGGCAGACCCCGCCCCACCCCGCCAGGGATCGCGCTCGCGCCCTGCTCCCTCACACCCCACCCTGCTCTGTGACGTCACCCCGGGGAGGTGACGAGACTGGCAGGCCGAGATAGCCAATGGGAGCTCGGCAAGCAGGGCAAGGAGGCGGGACTTCCGCCGGCCTGCCGGCGCTAGGGCTGGAAGGCGGGTCCACCGCCCCCACAGGCTCCGCCCCCGGCGCGCGGCCGCGAGCGAGGGTGACGTCACCGCGCGGGGGCGCGCGCTGCCCGGCCTTCTCTTCCTCTTTTGCGGCCCTATTGCCGCCGGCGGTGCGTGTACGTGCTGACGTAAGGGCGTGCGCGCCCCCGCCCGGAGGCCTGCGCGGTTGCCGAGCGGCGCGCGCGCGCAGCCTCGGTCAGCGTCTGTGGGGAGCTGCTGCCGTCCGGGGAAGCTGCGCTGGGACGGGCCGGGCCTGGCCGGGACGAGCCGGGCCGCGGGGTTATGAGTCCGGGCGCCGCCGCCTCACCGTGAGGAGCAGCGGGCCCGTGGCGGCGCGGGGACCGTACCAGGCGCCGGGGCCGCCCCGCGACAGGAAGCCATGTTGTGGGCCCCCTCCTCCTTCTCGTCCTCCTTCG
>JASSUY010034485.1:0-13737 GCA_032466535.1 Forpus xanthops
TTATAACTTAGTTACTAAACTGTTCTTATCTCAACCTGTGGGAGTTGCATTCTTTTGATTCTCCTTCCCATCTCCCCAGACTGGGAAAGAAAGAGGGGAAAGTGAGTGAGAGAGCAGCTGCATGAGTTTGAGAGCCTTAAACCACGACAGATATATTAGAGGTGTTTTATTTGAAGACAACCCATGTTTGCCCTTGTTGGCAACACACTTCAGTTGAGATGGTGGCATAATGCTTACAAATATTAAAAAAGAGGAAAACAAATCAAGCATGTACAGTTGAACTCTCAGTTCACTGTTCCAGGTGACTGAAAGGAAGACTTAAAGGGTGAGTTTTATTCTTGGATTTTTTGACAATGACTTCAGGTATCAAACTTCATTCCTGTATACCTGTAGGAAATTGAAGTGCGGTTTGGGCCTCAAAGAGCTTTTACCATCCAACAGATGGCACAGGCAGAAGCATCCTTAGAGAGATGAGTGCAGTGGAATGAGATAGTGCCCTGAATTAGTTCTCTTGTTTACTTCCTTCCTTCAGGATTTTTCACTTAGCATCTTCTGTTGGGCAAAAAGCACCCCACGACTTTCTTTGCAAAAGAGAATGTTGTAAACGTCAAACATGAACATGAAGAAACTGAAGAACTCAGCAACATCTAAGGGTGAATAACAGAGCTCAGTTCCTGCCAAATGTTCTTCCTAAAATGTTTTGGTCTGAGGAAGTTTTCTTCCAAAAAATGTTGCTTGAGCAAGTGAGATTGTCTGAAAAAAAGCTTCTGTTTGGGTTGGAAAGGAGGTGGCTGGAAATAGGTGTGAAAGTTTCAATATCCTGGTCACAGTGTATGGGTTCTACAAAGACATTAGCCTAGGTAATCTTGGCATGTCTTTCTTTATTTTTGGGTTCTGAGACAAGGTTTGATTAGGTAGGACTCTCACAACCCAGGAAACCAAGCCTTGATAGTTATCTGTTGATAGGTGTGTTACAGTTTGTAAGAATGGAAATGTGTTATTGGTGACACTAGCTAGAAAAAAGCCTTTGCTTCCTAAGACTCTGAATGCTGTAGTATCTATAAACTGTGACCAATTTTTAATAGGCCATTTAAACTGTTAGCAGCTATTGCAAGGCCATTCTACAGTTCAGTTTTTATCTATTTCATCTTTTCAACCAGTTTTGATAAAAACAACCTTATTGTCTTGCTGTTGCCAAATCAACAGCTCTAACAAGATCTGTTATAGAAGAAATCCTGAAAGAAGATGAATTCCTGTTTATCAGTGCAGTACTGTAAATCAGTGTGTTTTCATCAGCTGAAGTTTCTCCATGTGCACATTTTATTCCAGGGCTGTATTTTGAAGACACTATTTTTATTACGTATTTAAATAGAAAGTGAAACAATTTTTTTCCAAGGTATTCTCTTAGAGTGTATATTCTTTGAACTTGACTCATGCTAGTCAGTCATTTCTGCTAAGTAAGAATTTGCATTCTCTTGATGGGATTGAACTGCTTTTTGAATTACTTTGAGTCTTGTTGGTATCTTTTTCTTACACTGAACAAAATCAGCTTTGAAAGATATTTTATTAAAAAAAAAAGATGGTAGATATGTAATGATGGGATATTGTACTGTGTTTTGTTATTTCTCCATTTGAAAGTGAAGGTATTTCCTTATTAAATGTTCTATGTATTGCTGATGAGTGTATGACAAGAACTCAATACTATTTCAAGGCTGCCTGGATATACTTCACAAATTTTTTTCTTAAAAAGCTTGTTATGTGTATTTGATGGAATTTTAATGGTAGATGGTGTATAAACTTAATTTCTTTAAAACCTAATCTAAAAATAAGGGCTTCACTATGTTAGCAGTATGTTTACATAGAGTTAGAAATTCTGTCTTAAGATCTAGACAGGCAGGCTTAATAGGTGAGATGTTTGTGAAGATATGTGGTGTGTCTGGACAGTGAAGAAGAAAATATTGTTGCTAAATTAGGCAAATTGGAAGTATATGAAATAGATAACTGGCTTTGGTGTAAGAATTTTATCTGGGATGAAATGGGAATATTTGTGCTTTACTCTGTATTTTGCCAGATTTTGGAGGAGCAATCCTAAGGCTGTTCAGCACTAGAAGGGGTGTAAGTAAAATGTTGAGACAAAAAATAGCTTCAAGCTTCCCTTGTAAACTCAAACAAGATTTTGTTCCCATCCCTTAAAATGTCACCCATAACCTGCTTTGTAGTTTATGCCTCTCCCTTTCTGCCACCAAAGCATAAGGATTGGAAAAAAAATCCTTATTTTTTCTTAAAGACTTTATAATACCCTTCTGATTTATGTATTTCAGGTTAATATAAAGCATTAATTCTTTTGCCTTGAAGCTAAATGAATATTTAGTGATAGTAGTAACCTTTTGGCCCCATCTTGTGGAAGCTTGTTTGGCCAATGGACCTAGAAGAATGTAATCTGAGGCTGCACTGGTTTTACTTATTAAAAGAATTAATAGCTAAAACTTTGCATTAATATTTCCTCTGCTACAGCTAAGAAAATTGGCATTGTCAGCAACCATGTTACAGTAAGAATTTTCCGCAGGGATCAACTGTTGGCAAGCTCAAGGGCTAGCAGCTAATTAATTTAGAGTCATCTGGAAGCCATGGACATCCAGAAGGAATGCTTAATGAAATGCATGCTTAAAGTGGTCACCTTTTTCTGCAACCCTGTTTTTCTGTTTCAGGGTGTATTGTCTGATCTGACGAAGGTAACTGGACTGCATGGTCTGGACCCGGTGTTGCTTGTGTTAGTGGTTGGAATAGTGATGTTTACTTTGGGATTTGCTGGTTGTGTAGGAGCACTGAGAGAAAACATCTGCCTTCTGAAGTTTGTAAGTAACACCTTTATGTGAGTGGATTATGTATGAGAAAGTTGGGAATGATGGGTGAAGAACTAGTAGCAAAGGCAAATAATTTTTAGAACTTTGTTGCAATGTATCGCAATGTTTGTTACAACTTACTCCTCTAACAAGCTTGTGAGTAATGATATAAAAGTAGGGTGGGTTCAAACCAGTGTATATTTTGCCCTTCCTGGCAAATATTTCTTCCCTTTTTTATTTATTCTGCTATACAGTGGTGATGTTAAAGTACTGTATACCAGAATCTAACATTGTGTATGTAATATCACAGAATATGATGTTTGGAACATATTCAGTGTTCCAAACTGAACAGGAATTAGGAATTGGTGAGAAGAGATGTTATAGTGTCTTAGGGAGAACAAAATTCCTTAAAAATTTAAAAATTTCTTTTAAATGGGCAAAACTTGGGGACTTTGACATGTGTCAGATCTATTAAATGTTTTTTTTTTATACTGAGGCTGCTTCTTTGCTTTAGATCTGAAAACGAGGTGAACAAAAATTATAAAACTGGAAACAATTCAAGAAGTAACATCAAGACTACTTCAGCTCTGTATTTTGCACATTATTTATTAATATTATCACTACTGTACATCATGACTGTGGTGTGGTGCTCATTTTACTGTCGATTTTAGGTGACCAAAATAAAAAGGTAACTCTCCCTCTTGGGTGTTTCTTTACATTTTATTCTCACTTTAACAGGCTGTGTTCTCATAGTATTTGTAGTGAGTAAGAATTTTAACCTAATTCTCTGTGTCTGTTTCTGGTGGAGTTGGAGTAGGGATGCATTCAAAATGAATGGATATTATCTAATTTGTGCCTTTTATTTTTGCAGTTCTGTGGAGCAATTGTGTTTATATTTCTGCTGGAGGTGGCAGTGGCAGTTCTGGCTTTCCTGTTCCAGGACTGGGTGAGGGACAGGGTCAAAGAATTCTTTGAGAATAACATTAAATCCTACCGAGATGATATTGATCTCCAGAACCTCATTGATTCGCTGCAGAAAATTGTAAGTTCATATCGTGTCACTACTCTTATGTGTTCTAGAAGAGTATGTAGATTTGGAAGTTTTCATTTCTGTTGCAGTTTTATCATATTCTGTAGTTAAATAGTGCCATGTTACAGATGTGCTGATTTGCTCATTCTGCACTGGAAGAGTCAGGGAGGCAAGATATTCTAAGAGGCAATGCTGTTCTGTCAGTGTGGAAGCTGTACCAAGCATCTGTCTGTCTTTTGACCTTCTTCACTTGCTCCCCTGTTCTGATCAGTATTGTACCAGTTTAAGAGGTGAGGAACAAAAACGCTATCCTGAGAAAGTTGCACACAGTGGTTGTGTAGTGCTTGGTTGCCCACTGGGGTTAAGTCACAATAGTTAGCTGTATATTGCCAGCAGGTTACCTGTCCTGTTCATTTGTTCTTATGTGCATTGTTATGGAAGCATCCTCTGACTAGTCTGCCTGGTTGGATTTCAGTGCTGTTTTGCTTTAGCTTTTGGCGCTAAGGTAGGGCTCCTCCTGGCCATGACCAACACCAGTAATTTTCTCAGTATTGCCCACTCTTGTTCTTTGTTTATCTAGTTTCAGTATGGTCATCTAGGCTAATATGCTAAGCTCATTTACAGTTGAACTCCAATTAAATACTTTTCAATGAAAGTAAAAGGCTGAGCATACTAAGAGGAGTTCAGTAGCCAGATTAACATGCTAATAAGCCTGAAAAAGGAAGGACCAGAAAAATCTCTCCATTGACCTGTCATTGATTCATACCTGCAAGTACTGAGGAAGGAAGCATGCAGTGTGGCTTAGCAAGTGTAGTTGTGCAGGGGCTGAACAGCAAGGTGGAGCAGTGAGTTCAAATGCATCAGTGAAGCCCGTCTTCTTAAGGAGCTATGCTTCTTAGGCTGACTTGCTCTGTTCTCAGTGTGTGCCTTGGGACCCTGAGAGATTTTTGTGGGCAGCTTCCTGCTCTGGCTAACTTTACTGCTTTCAGGCCTGTAAGTGACCTCATAGTCTGTCCCTCATGGAATCAGATTAACATGCTTTTAGTGGTTTTATGTCTTATTTACGACAGTCTAGATGTGTCAGGGAGGAGGGACTAGAAATATAAACTTCTTCTTTCTTCATGGTAAATGACCATTCTGTTCAGCTCTCCTTTGTTACATATACATTGTGAAAACTTTACTAAATCAGCTGTCTGTTCGCATCTGTGTCTGCCGCAGTTTGATAACTTGTGTATTCATTTACTGACTTCAAGTTTTGGTGATCCTACAGACGGTTAGATTGATATAAGTTTTGTGAAGATGGGTGTTGGGCAGAGGAAAGATTCTAGAGATATCCCAAGAAGATGGAACTTCCTGAAGTACCAGGAAAATCTGTGGTGGTATAACATTTCAAGTACTCGAATTCTAGAGAAAGATTTGTGCCCTCAAATATCCAGGCTAGTAAGCTGTGAGGCTTAACCTAATAAGAAAATAGCTTTCATTAGTTCAAGAAATTGAACATTCCTTGTAATGTTGTGGTTTCACCAAACTGCAAATTACAACTGAATTGCACTGTTAAAAAGTATTTCACATAGGTTTCTTTACCTAGAGTTAACTTACCTTTGAGCTAGTGAGACTTTATCAGTTAATTCACGTGGATATGAAAACCTTCAGATTTTAAAGGAAGGAAGTATGGTCTTAAGTGCTTGGATCCACTTTTTACAGTAAACATAAAGATTTAAAGATGGAGTTGATGGAGTTGCAAATTTAAAGAATTTTTTTAATAATTTTTCTGGTTTGGTTGACTTGGAAACATTGTGGTACAAAGCATTTTTAAAGTATTTTATTGCACCATTTATGGATAGTCACTGATTGCATGCAGCAATTACCTCTAAAGTGATAATTTTTATGATTCTGCTTCTCACACTGACACGTTTCCAGGAGCAGGATGCCGAATGTATTGCTTTGATTTCGTAGAACTATTTTATTGATTACTAATGTTTTACTCTGATGCTGCTGTTAATTCTGCACAGCGTTAGAGAAAGTGAAGATGATAAGCAAATATCATTCCAGAGAATGTGTTCAGTGGATAAATTGTCTCTAAAATATCCCCAAATGCTAAAAGTTTGTTTATCTGTTACAGAACCATTGCTGTGGTGCCCAAGGGCCAGATGACTGGGACTTTAACATATATTTTAACTGCAGCAGTGAAAGCAAAAGTCGTGAGAAGTGTGGTGTTCCTTTTTCCTGTTGTATACCTGATCCTGCAGTAAGTTGTTTCCTGGTTTTGTATTGCTCTGATGTTGTTGGAGAGTTATGAAAGGAAGCACTTCCTGAATAAAGTGTGATGACTAGGGCCTTAAAAAGTCTTCTGAATGATTTAAAATTACTCTTGTGCTTACAAACTCTTTTCATGTTTCTGTTCTATGCTTTATAGAGTCCAAATGTGACAACTTGTTCATCTATAGTCTTGAGTGGCTGATTTTTATTCCATTTCCCCAGTGTGGTGTTGTCTTGAATTTCTGTCCTCTGCCTAGCTTGTAAAGACCTTGGAGCACTGTCTAAGTGCTTGCTCTAGTTAATATTACAACACCCCTCTGACAGACAAACAGGAGTAACTGTTTGTTTATCAGGAGCTAATAGAGTGCTTATGCACAGTCTCAGTTTAAAGCATGTGAGATTTGTTTACTAAACTTAAGGAATCTAACCTTTCCAGTGGAAGCCAGAATGTGTAGGTAGGACTAACATAATGCTTGAGAGTATTAGTAGGAATAGTTACAGCTCAAAGTTGGTTCAGATTTCCTTATGAGGAATAGAGAACCCTTGATAGGTTATACTGAGGCTTTTGATTGTCTTGGAAATCAGCCAAGGAAAGACTTTTTCAGGGAAATATTCCATGTTCAGATTTCCCAGTAATTATTTTCTACTTTAATTTGGATCAGTACTATTCCACTGCTATATTTAAGGAGACAAAGTTCTGGTTAAATCTTCTTAAGATAAGATTTACTACTAATATTAAATATACTCACTATGCATTGTTTGAATTATGCTATAGTTGTGTAGTACATAAGTTTTCATAAGGCTCATACAGAGAAAACAGTAAGTCTTAAATGGAATGTCTCTGTATCTTTGGAGATAAGTATTGTCACTGGGTTATGTGGGGTTGTGATTTGGAAGGTGTTTGTGGCCCTCCTACTTGGGATCTGCTTCTGGAATGTTTTGTCTTCATGACTAGGTATATCTTGGAGCTGGGTTATATATGACGCTGAACTGTCAGCTGAAGGGGCTCAAGTAGCTTGCAGTTGTTACTTATTTTAACTGATTGAAATAGGAAGTTGTATACCACTTGAAATGATGGAATTGTAAGGCGTGTGTCTTCACTGCATGTATAAATGAATCAGCCTGGTACCTTTATTGTTACCTCAGTGTTACGTGAAATGCCTAAATGAGACTGATCTTGGAAATGCAAATGTCTTATTTATATGCTGGCAGTACATTTGCTATACTTTTTGTTAAAAAGTCCTTGCTAATTGAAAGCCAAGTTATAGAAGCAGCTAGGATTTCTGGTGGAAGATGTTTTCCTGCAAGTATATACCTCTGCTTTGTTATTACTTTTGTATTCTGCTAGTGCTTTGCTCATTTTTAGTAAGAATACTTCTTAAAATGTTTGGCTGTGACAGTCCTGATTCATTAGTCTGTGAAATCTAAAAAACAACTTTCTGTAAACAGAAGTGAGTAAAATTCAGTTGATTTATTTTAAATCTCTCTTGCTTTGCAGCAAAAAGTTGTGAATACGCAGTGTGGCTATGATATTAGAAAGAAGGTAAGGTACTGGGGTATTGCTGTCTTGCGTTCTCTACTTACATAAGCAAAATTATGAAAGTGATGAAATTGCTGATAGTTATGTCAGCTTAAAATTCTGGGAACTAATTGACTGTGCCTCGTACTGCAAGTAAACCTCTACTGTGAGGGTGGAGAAAATAAGTGATGGAATGGGTAGAGGGAAAGGTGTGTTTCAAAAAGGGGTAGGACTTGCATTTCAAATGTAAATTTCAGTTATTAGTTATAATAGTCTATCTCTGAATTCTGTTATCTGCTAATTGTGAAGTATTCTAATAACAGGATTTGTAGAAAGGCAGTAACATCCATGTCTGACATTCCCTGATTTAATCTGGGCATATATGTATTTCTAGAGTCTGGCTAGAAACACTACTGCATAAGTGACAAATTATCTACCTATATCATGTGATTGTTCTTATAATAAACTTGGACGGAGAAGTGATATTCTTCCTCTCTACATTCAGAGCAAGAGTCAATGGGATGATCAGATTTTTGTCAAAGGATGTATTCTTGCCCTTGAGGCTTGGTTACCACGAAATATCTACATTGTTGCAGGTGTCTTCATAGCTATCTCACTGCTCCAGGTTAGTTGCTTTTGTTATACTACTTTGAAAAAAAATGTCAAGTTTGCAGGTACAGAGCTGCTGAAGGGAAAAATAGTAATGGAAGCATAGAGTTAGTAGTTTGACACAGGATTTTTTTTTTTGTAGGTATGAGAATAACGTGGCAAAAAAAAAAAAAAAAAAAGGATGGAGACTTAGAGTGAAAATACCTGATTTCAACTAATTCTGTTGAAATTATATTCCTCAAAGCCATGAAGGTCACTGTAGCAATACAGTGCTATTATAATACATAAAGTATATGATGATTTTATATTGTTAGCATATTGTTAATATATAATTATTGCATAATGTGATACAAGACTTCCTATGTTTCAATGTGCCCTGAGGCAAGGGAGATCTGGTCATCTGCTCCAGTAGATCTGACCTATAGCCTTCTATCACAAATGTGAAATGACTGAAATACAGTTCTGCCCATGTTAAAAGTGCCACTCAGGTGGCTGTAAGTGATGTGCAGCGTACTGCTCAAAAGAAGTTGAGAATATGAGAGCAGGGAAATTGGTGAACTGGATGCAAATGTGATATTAGCAGAACCAAATGAAGCTGCTGTGGCTTCTTCCAATACTTTTGTTGGTGCTTGGTACATCAAATAACACAAATTCCCAGTGAAACATATTGGATTGCCTCTTTCAAAGCGGATCCTGCTTTCATTAAGGCAGCTGTGTACATTTACCTATTTTTTTTTGATATGGTATTATGAAAGTGGGAAATAACAAAGTTGTTGGTCTACTACAGAATGTATTTTCCATTTGACTGAAAACAACTAGTGCTGGCAAAATACCTTTTCTCAACCATGGCAATACTGCCCTCTGTTGCTAAGTTTTTTAGTGTTTTGTCACCATCTAATGATATGCTTCCATAGCTTTGAGAGATGCTTTCCTGAGAACAGCACAGTTAGGAAGATATTCAAGATACAAATTCACATCTTTTGGCAGTGTGTTGACTGACAGTAGCTTCTTCTTACTCTTTTTCATGTCCTGAGTCTCTGGGAAACCACTTTCACAGGCACTTGGCTTTTCAAATTGAGTCCTTCATTGTGAGACTGAGAGTTAGGCATAACCTGACTACTTCTAAAAAAAATCTTTTTGGTTTTTCCAAAACTTCACTCTGGTCTGTAATTTTAGTGCTGTTTCAGGAAATGTGCTGCGTTACGAATATATCTTAAATTTATAAAGGAAAATTTCCCTGGGAACTTGAGTGAATGTTAAAACTCCAAATTTAAATGTGTCAGAATAATCTGGGACATCTCTCACTATTCTGTTCTTTGTGACAAGAATTTCATTTTCATACAAGTGATAGTTCAGTCTATATGTATTTTAAAAAATGGTTCAGAAATTGACTTGATTATTCAGAGTTGTAGAACAAATGAAAATGCCTAATTTGTAACTTTAGCAATAACCAAGTGTGTTATAAGACTCAGACTTGGCTAAGTGGATTTTTTCCAGGTTTAGGGCGTCTAGAAGCTTATTATTATGAATGCTTCTAAAGTGTTACATGAAAGCATCTTTTTCTCCTTAGTTTTATTTCCTGCAAGATTCTGCTGCCTTTATTACTTTCTAGTAATAGCCATGCTTTGATGGATGTTCCTAGCTATGAAATGATGTCTGAACCTGCAAACAAACATCTTGCATTCTGGTATATTACAAGTGCTTCATCTCACAAATATTTTTGTTTGTTTGTTTTTGTTTGTTTTTTTTTTGGTTTTTTTTGGTTTTTTTTTTTTGTTTTGTTTTGTTTTTGTTTTTTGTTTGTGTTTTAGATTTTTGGGATTTTCCTAGCCAGGACATTGATATCTGACATTGAAGCTGTAAAGGCAGGTAATGCCTTCTGAATATAAAAGAAAGAAAAAGTGTATTTTATTGTTACTGATTGGACACTGAGGAGGAAGAAATGCACAGGCCATGGAATACTCCTGTTAAAAGCCTTATGTGGATTTTGCCCAGCTCATGCTTTTTGTTAGAAGCTGGTACAAAACCAAGATCTCTGAACACACCTGTCTACCCTTTTTTCTAACAAGATGACTCAGTGCACCAGCATTGATCTCCGAGGAAGACATGGAATTTCTCAAGATATTGGTGGAACAGATTTTAAGGATTGTAGCAACGAGTAATGAAACTGCTGTAAACTCTTTCCTCGAAGGTTTACTGTGAAGACTCTTCTTTTTTCTCTCCCAGCTGTCATCAATCTCAAAATGTAATCTTTTAGGAAAGTGTGCTGATTTCTTCAGAATGTTGAAATCATTTAAATGTCTACAGTGTGCTCCTGCTGTCACTTTTGGCAAAATACTCAGCAGCCATAATTGTAATGGTATTGGAAGTTGCAAAAAAAAAAAAAGTCACAAATTATTTAGTTCTTTGAATGATTTTCAGTTGTTCAGAAGTGAGGGTATTTCTGTTTGGCTGGGAACTGTGTAGATGTCTCATGAGCAGGAACTTGTGCTCAGCATCAGTTTGAATAACCCATGCTGTTTTGAAAATGCAAGCCCTTTTTCAAGAGGGGAAAAATCTTAGTATCTATAGCATTAGATGTTAGAAATCTCCATGTCAGGCAAGGGGTATGAATCCTTGATGCTGTTTCCTGTCTAAGAAAATGTAAATATTCTTTATTTATATAGAGAAAAAAAACTTAATGCTTAGCTTTTTATTGATTGGTAATATCATTTAAAAGTTCTGTCTGCAGAAATTTCAAAATGCAACTTGCTTCAGTAGGTAGCAGCCATGTTATGCTATGAACCCCATGTTCATGGGGTTTTGCCCTTCCCTCTGTTTTTTTCTTGCAACTGCTATACTAATCTTCAGAAGTCCTAACTGTTAATGTCAGGACTGATGGAAAACATTTCAGTTCAGCAATGGTCCTTACTGAAATCTGTTTTTTCATGAGAAAATACATATTTACTAAACGATTAGAGTTGAATTTTTTAATCTTCTGTAAAGCTATTGGATCATCAGTTCTGCTTGTGTTCTGATATACAGTTCAAATGCTAGTCACAATAGTGATCCAGAATGATTTCTTCACAGTAATCTTGTACATCAAACTGAACTACTGCTGAAGTAATTTAAAAATGTTTTTTTTCCCCCTGATTTTTATGAGAAGGAAACTCTTTCCCATCATCCCTTCTTGGGGTTTCAGTAGATGGATCTGTATTTCAGTAGGAGTCTTCTGTAAAAGATTTTGGCATAGTATTTTTACCTTTAAGATAGAATTATGTGACTGGAAAGTTCTTGGAAGTAGCTGTCAGGTTTCCTGTTGGCCATATAACATTGTTTACTGCTTCCAGTGACACCCAATTTTTTTCAGGGAGAGCAGGTTTATTTACAGTGCCTAACACTGTGTAAATTTTAAAAAAGTATATATTTTTATAATATTTTACTACATGTAGTTTGCTTGAAGGATTTAATACTTGTATTTCCAAAGTATATAGCTTTCTTAGGAAGTCAAACTTTTAAATCTTTCTCCAATGCCCTTTTTTCTATTATGCATATATTAACAAACATTTCACTGGCAAAAGCCGATCAACAGTAAAAATCTTAGTATCTGCACTGATTGTCCAGATTCCCTTCTAGCTTTTGATTTCTGAAGCATTCACAGACAATGCTGTGCTTCTTGTGTACTTCAGATTTCACAATTCTTTTTCTGGCTAGTGATTGAGACACAACAGGAAAAGGAAGCTTGTCTAAGGATGGCTGATTTCCTTACAGTAGCAGAGAGCACTGCTATTAGTCATCTGAAAACATTAAAGAAAATGCTAGAAGTGCATTGTCATTTATTTTTATTTAGCTTTGGTATACAACAAGAAAACAATGGCAGTAGATCACTGAAGGGAAAGCAAGAAGCATTTCTTCTGTAGAGCCTTGAATTTGAGGTCTGTATTACTTATTTCTTAAATCTACTCCATTAGGAGCAGCCAAAAATTTGCTGCTGTTACTGCTACGTGGCAAGCAGCAAAGGCATGTCCAGCAACCTTTGCTTTAAACTCTGGTGCTTGAAACTTTACAACACCTCATCAACCAATTTACTCTGTTAAGGATATGTGTAATAATCTGATGTATGTAAAAATTGAGAAGGATATTTTCTCTTTGTAACTTCTTATTCATAAAATATTGCCTTGAAAACTGCATATAGCAAGCATGTTTCCCTTTGCCAATTTTGGACACAGGAAGCTCCTAATGCTGTGAAGTAATTTCAGCAGTTGGTGAAAATCATCATGGTGTCAAAGATACCTGTGGAGTTCATGCACTAAAATTAGCTACTGACAAAAACCAGCATCACAGATCAGAATTCCAGTGTCTGCAAATCTTGCCATGTTGTCTGTAGACAAATGAATACTTGGTTTCATTTTGAAGTACTGTTTGTATGCAAAACAGATTTAGTGGAAGTGTTGTTTTTCCAATTTGTTCTTACCAGTTTTGGCCATTTTAATTTGATGGATGGACCACTTGGTGGATAAAGAACTGCCTGGACGTCCGCACACAAAGAGCTGTGGTTAACAGCTCAATGTCCAGCTGGAAACCAGTAATGAGTGATGTCCTTCAGGGATCGGTGTTGTGACCGGTCTTGTTCAACATCCATGTTGGTGATGTGGAGAGTGGGGTTGAGTGTGCCCTCAACAAGTTTGCCAGTGACACCAAACTCTGTGACTCGGTTGATACGTTGGAAGGAATGAATGCCATCCAGAGGGACCTTGACACGATTGTGAGGTGGGCTGATGCCAACCTGATGAGGTTTAACCATGCCAAGTGCAAGGTCCTCCACCTGGGTCAGAGCAATCCCAGGCACAGCTACAGGTTGGGCAGAGAAGAGATTCAGAGCAGCCCTGCACAGAAGGACTTGAAGGTTTTGGTCGATGAGAAAATGAACATGAGTCAGCAGTGTGCACTCACAGCCCAGAAAGTCAACTGTATCCTGGGCCGCATCAAAAGAAGCGTGACCAGCAAGTCGAGGGAGGTGATCCTGCCCCTCTATTCTGCTCTTGCGAGACCTCACTTTGAGTATTATATGCAGTTCTGGTGTCCTCAACATAAAAAGGACATGGAACTGTTTGAACAAGTTCAGAGGAGGGCCATGAGGATGATCAGGGGACTGGAGCACCTCCTATGTGAAGGCAGGCTGCGAAAGTTGGGGCTTTTCAGCCTGGAGAAGAGAAGGCTGCATGGAGACCTCATAGCAGCCTTGCAATATCTGGAGGGGGGCCTTAAGGATGCTGGGGAGGGACTCTTCATGAGGGACTGTAGTGATAGGACAAGAGGTGATGGGTTCAAACTTCAAAAGGGAAGTTTGGATTAGATATAAGGAGGAAGTTCTTTACTGTAAGGGTGATGAGGCACTGGAATGGATTTCCCAAGGAAGTTGTTAATGCTCCATCACTGGTGGTGTTCAAGGCTGGGTTAGACATAGCCTTGGGTGGCATGGTTTAGTGTGAGGTGTC
>JASSUY010034487.1:16794-27092 GCA_032466535.1 Forpus xanthops
TCTCTTTATCCGCTTTATCTTAGGCTTTTTGAGGTCAGCAGTGATCCAAATGACTCCGTAATTTCATTAAGCGGGTGAGCTGTGTAAAATCAAACTAATGACCGGATCCCTTCCCTAGGTAGCGATGAGATCATGCGCACAAAATAAGGATGCCAGATCTCAGGGGGACGCTGATCCATCTCCCTTTACCCCAGGGTAGGATCTGATTTAACTCAACCATTTCTGGCAGATGTTTGTGTAATCTTTCGTCAAAATCCTCCCTCTTTGGAAAGTTTGTTTCACTGTTTGCTGTCATTTCTGCTGGAGACATTTTTCTAATGAGTAGCTTGTGTCTCTCTTGCTTATGCATTTATCCAATTCATTCTTGTCCTGCCCACCACGGACATGGAGAACAAAAGGGCATGCACATCTAGAAGGTTTTCCAAGTCTTTTGTGGAATAAGTGAGTCCAGGTGAATTCCTAGAACATTATTTTCCACATGCCCAGGATAGGTCAGTAAAAGCACAGATGTAAATGTGCAAACACAAAACTGAGTTTCAGAGAAATGTTTGCCTATGTTCATTTTTGAGATAATTTGTTAGCAAACCTGGAGATCTTCGGTTCCAAAATCAGAAACACATTTTAACCAACCTCTATAAGGAAAGCTGGGATTTGTAATTATAATGGTCATATGTACACAATCATCTCTGCTTACATTTCTTCATCAAGCACCTGGGCTAAAGGAATTCAACTGCATTGCAGAAAAAGAGGATTCAGAGCAAAGAGAGCTTCACACTAATCCCCAGAGGAAGTGTTTGCTTTAAATGCTCAGTCTAGATTTATTCTAGAGCCAAAGGAGATAAATACTCATTCTGATTCATCCCACCCCTAAGTGAGAAACAGTGAGACTTCATTCCAGCAGCACTCACAACATATCTTATCACAGGACTCAATTAAATTAGTCATCTAGAAGAAAGGACCCCACTAGTTTGATTGCACTGTAGCTGTTGTACCTAAAAATCAGAACATTGCTTGCAGGTGAGGAGCTGAACTCCACATTTGGCTGTGTTTGCTCCCCTTTCCCCTCCATTTTTCAGCCTTACACCTCCACCACCATTATTCCCTCTCTTCTCTTAGGAAAATTCTGAGATCCCACCTTGCACTGATGACAGCAGCTGCCATGGGCAC
The DNA here is from genome assembly GCA_032466535.1 of Forpus xanthops. Classification (NCBI taxonomy): domain Eukaryota; kingdom Metazoa; phylum Chordata; class Aves; order Psittaciformes; family Psittacidae; genus Forpus; species Forpus xanthops. The sequence continues at coordinate 17,962 of JASSUY010034487.1, forward strand.
ATTCGGCACCCAGCTTCAGGGAGCAGGTTCTGGCATCGCAGCAGGGGTTATTGCATTCCTAGAAGATAGAGGCATGCAATAGAGTTTACAAAACAGATGTTCAAGACAGGAACATGCCAAAGCATCGATGTGTGAGGCTGAGGCTAATCTGTTCTCATGCATGATGAATTGCATGAACACAAAGTCACACCCTTCCTTCCACAGTATGTTCATGATATCCAGCATGTGCTGAATTACAGTACTGCATAACTGTATCCTCTGTTGGACTGACTGGATACTATAGGTTTTACTCCTTACATCTGGCAAATCTGGGCTGCAGGTTCCAGCTCACTTTTGTCTTATTAGTCAAAGAATGAACTAGGAAAAGTGAGATGCAGTGAAAAGAGAAGCTCCATCATTATCAGGAATGGAGCTGTAGGTAAAGTGAACTTACATATGGAAATGCAACATCTAAGATTGCTTCCTGTTTTCTTTTCTAAATGAAGTTTTCATCACCTCTGTTCAGCCATGGATTACAGAATCCCTGAGTTCTGGGATGCAATGTACTATTATACACTATGAGTTAGACATAGAATCATAGAATCATAGAATAGTTAGGGTTGGAAAGGACCTTAAGATCATCTAGTTCCAATCCCCCTGCTATGGGCAGGGACACCTCCCACTAAACCATGCCACCCGTGTATACGTTTACATACAGGGAAGGTATGCACATTGCCTGCACAAACAAAAGCTGTTTACATATCACATAACTGTACTTGTGAAATACATAATAAAATCATAGTGTCCCACGAAACCCCAAATGGCTGGATCTGAGCAATTGTTACCTCCACCTCTCCACAGTCACACTCCTCCCCCTCTTCCAAGTAGCCATTTCCACATTTCTTTCCACCATACATTTTTCTGGTATCTGGCATATTGGAGAGACACATCCCTCCACCAGACTGCAGATACTTCTCCAGCTCTTTCCTATTGCATCGGTTGAACACCTTGGGGAATGGGTGCCTGAATGCGGACAGTGCAGAGAAACATCAAGACACACGTGCACAATGATTAGAGAACCAAAAAGGAGTGCATGCAAGTCCTGACAAGTGCCAAAGGACACAGGTCTCCTTCTGAAGTCTATAAAACTATGCTTAAGCAGATTATGGTTTTATGTGCCTGTTCAAAATCAGATCCATTTGGATTACATTTGAAGATAAGGTGAGATTGCACTGCAAGACTGTCTAGAAACATACTGGCCTTAAAACATAAACCTCATCGAAGCAAAACATGTTGAGTTAAATATGACTTTGGTATCTAACAGGTACGTCTGCCCTTACCTGCTCAGTACTGATGCTGTGGCTTATTCCTAACTGCCTGAAGAAGCTGGAGAATCCAGCATTCAGACTGTGAATAACAGCTTGTGAATCTAAGTACTAAAAATAACATTGCAAAGGATGTGAATATTTTCTGCTATGTGAATTATTAAGTTCTGTCGCTACAATGCCAGAAGTTATACACTCTATATATGACCATGAATGTGTGTGTCCATGCTGCAAGTTCTACTTGCATGCCACAACGTTTTCACTTCTCACCTAAATGTTCTTCCTTATTTGGAGAAAATAATGTACATAAAAGAAGATATCTATGAAGAAAATTCCCTGCTAAACCCCAAGAAGGAAGGCTTGAGGGAATGGGAAATGTGGCTTTAAGTGAATGAGTTCATTTGACGTTTTTACGTGACTGAAATATGGAAGCTGGATCCCTGTGGGTTTCCAATCACTCTCACTTCCCCTTTCTTTCAAATCCAGCTATTTGTTTTCTTTTTAACACAGGTTTCTCTGTGGCTTTTCGAAATGAAGCAGTATTCTTACAATATGCAGTCAATCTGGTCTCATGTCTTCTGACTTAGAAATACAGCCCTGTCACTGTGCCTTTTAATAAAAATCAGTTCTTTCCTGAAGCAATCCTTTTTCCTCCCATTACCACATCCTAACACACATGAGCTTTTGTACCAGATGCTTTAGAAACCCTGTCAATGATCTATCTATGCATCTCACCTGCAACACAGAAATGAAACCCTCATAAACCTCTGCCAAGGTCACCCATGATCTGGTCACCCTTGTTTCTCTGTACCTGTTGGCAATAGGTTTTGCAGTCCAGGTTTTGCAGAACGAATTGTGTCTACATTTATTGAACCTGCTTTGGGTTGATGGATCATCTGGTAGGACAGAGTGGGAAGCATGAACTCTGATAAGGGGCTAGAGGGATCCCCAGACAGTCTATCAGGACTGAAGATAGATAGTCCTTTTTATCAGACAGTTTAGAGTTCCATTTCTAAACGCTGTCAGGTGCCTGTGTTACCTAAGGCTAATCTCAGGCAGGATAAATTCATTGGAAATATATCAATTTGCTACTGATACACGAGCCAGGGTTCGCACAACAGTATTTTCTCTATAAACAGAGAGAACTGGCTCCAATAGGCAGCAACAGACCCACCATCAGTCTGCATTTATAGCTCTTACTCTACTAAGGCTGTTGTAGTGAAGCCCTTTCATTTCTTCATTAGATCATGTAAGACAAACTCACCCAGTTGCTGAAGCCATGATGCAGCCTCCATCTTCTGCAGGGGTATTACAGCAGCCAGCTGAATCGTGATTCATGCCAAAATTGTGTCCCATCTCATGGGCAATAGTAGCAGCAACACCAATGGCATTATCAGAGTGATCCTGTGCAAGGACAAAGAAGCACATCAGCATTTTACCTGTGCTTGTCCTGAGTCAATGGGGTAAGCAGCATTTCTCCTTATTACACATAGAAAACATCTATAGAAGGTATTCCTGCCTATAAGCAGGTGAGCTAAAGGCCTTCCCAGGAAATATACTCTTCCTGAGCTTAAGGAGGCATCTATCCTATGCATTCCGTGCTGGAAAGAAACTTCATATTTGGTATTAGCAATCACTTACCATGTTTACTCCTCCTGACTGGAAATCAGAGCACATGGCCATCACAGGAGCCAAGCCCACTGTGGTACCTTGAAAGGGCACACCCCTAAAATCAATCCAGAAAAGACCACGAATTGGCACTGAGACCCTTGAGAAGGCAAGGCAGAGAAATGCATCCTGCAGTTCACAGCTTCATACATATACACAATATTAGGTGAATACATTTTCCTTAGTAGCATCTTCAAGTATAGGGCATCATAGCAAAGCTAGAGAGCCTAAAGACCTCTTTTTCTTGGACTACTATTTGGGTTTATGGGACAAGCAGCCAATCCTATTTTTTGTAATGGTCTGGTGCCAAAAAGTGCTCCTGCTGAGCTTTGCAACAGGCACAGAAAAGGTTATTTCTGGATCCGTAACTGGGAACTGTTTGTGAATACTTAATTTACCATAAGCCCAACAGTTGCCAGCTTGGGATTCAGGGACTTGACGGAGTACGAGATAACATCTCTGAGGAGCAGCCATGCTTGGCTCCTGCCTGGTGAGCCAGAATTCTGCATTATCCATGCCAGCATGTCTGAAATGGGAGCCCTGAAAATTATGCTCAGTACATGACCAGGTAGATAAAATACAGTAATGTTAAAGGGGGAAAAAAACAATAAGCATAACCAACCAAATCATGTGCAGCTGCGTGTGATATGCACACACAATAAAGCTGATGCTCTTTGATGCATGTGTATGGAGACTGCTGCATACCCTGGGACATCCAATTTTCCTAACATGGTTGTGCTCTGAGTGCCAGAGCTTAATGCTGGCTGGGGAGCCTCTGTGTGAACCTGCCACTCTGAATATTAGAAAGATACAACCTTACATACCGATTTCCCAACCACCCAAACCACTAGTTAAAAGCAGTTTATTTGAGGAGAAATAAACTTACGTGATTAGTTGGGCATTATCGTGTTTTCTGTGCACCCGCTCCTTGCTACTCCAGGCAAGAAAAGACTTTAAGGTGGAGTAGGGATTCTCACTTATATCACATTTATTCCAGTTACTCCAGATCTCCAGCCCCACCAAAGCAATCCGAATATTCAGGGATCTGTAAAACTAAGATACAGGAAGGAAAAGAGATGACAAAATGAGCACCACTGATTTATTTTAACATGCTTAAATATTGCTAAATGCTATTTACTAATACTATTAAATATTATTTACTAATACTAAATACTATTTACTAAATGCCAATTACTACAGATACACATGTCCCGAGAAGATGCTCCCTCTGGCAGTGCACTGCAATGTTGCGATGCAGCTATGCAGAGAGAAATGTGCACCACTCGCAAACCTAGACTTGATTAAAATAGAGAGTAGTGAGCTTGCATTTTTAAATGAATGACAAGAAGAGAAACCAAGACTGGGGACTCGCATCATGTTTATCTTTAGATATGTCAAAATTCCTGAAAGGGGGAAGGAAATGATCTGCTGCCTGCATCAAGTGCTAACAGGACATGTCTTCGTGGGCAGTGAGGTGGAAGGAGTTTAAGGGGAGAAGGGGAAGGTAAAGGGAGTAGATCTGAAAAGAACCACTTGGTACTACTACAGGGATGAGCTCTGAAGGCTCCTTCCAGCTCTAGTTGCCAGGATTTCTAGTTGCCAAATTGCCAAGACAGTCTGAAGGAATACCTCAGCCCCTTGTCAGAAAGCATTATTTAGGTAATACAGAGACGTATTAAAACAGAGATGCTCGTGATGGCACCAAGGTAAGGAATGGAAATTCCCCCAGCCCACCCTTCATGTCCAACAACAGAATTGTTTGGTAGATGCTCTCCACCCCACAGGTCACTGGGGAAAATAGTAGAGAAAAACTGCTCCACTGGGAAAAACTCCGGAAGCATTATTCTCACCCACAGTAAGGCAGAATTCTTCTGTCACAATTATTATAATTCAAGATTTGTGCTTTTATTTCATCATTTCACGCACACCCAATCTCACCTTATCTACGTAATTAGCAGCCTCCACTAGTTTAAGCCTGACTGCTTCAATGTTGAAGTGATGCTTCTGAAACTGAACAGAATGAACATGTCAGGCAGCACAAAGGCAACTAGAAGAGCAGAAATGTGTTTAAACAAGCCATATTACTCTAGAATAAGAAGGTAACTATGAAAGGAAGCCCAAAAGTTTTCCTCTCTGTGTATCTGAGTACATTTATATTCAGAATTCATCCCTAAGCCTCCCACTGCAGTGATGTTACTCAAGCACTGGTAGTAACACAGTGGATCAACCCAATCTTATCAGAGCCCCTAGAGCCAGGGGCTGACAAAGAACTGACAAATGTGCCAGGTAAAAGATATGGTAACACCACTTCATGTCTGAGGTCAAAGCTGCTGTAGCAGTCATCACATCTCACTCATACAATCAGTGAGGGTACATCCTCAAGTGAATTTGCCTATTCAAACCACCTGGCAATTCGAAGTCAAATTTAGCAAACTGTTTAAGAAATTAAAGGTGCAAAATGTTCAGATTTTTGTTCAACAGACAACAAAACGTGGGGCTTTTCTTCTAGGCAAGGCAGACAGTAAAGCAAGCTCAGTTAACGACAACACTGCGAGGGTGTCCACCCCAGCTTGTCTAATCAAATGAACAACATATGGCAGTTCCTGGGTATAATGCGTTTTCTCAGAGTTTCCCTTGCATCCTGCTACCCAATAGAGAAAACAAAATAGGTTCTGCCTTTAGTTTTGTTCTGAATGAATTATAGCCCAGAGCACTATGTTGTTTTCCCTGTTGGAGTTTCAAGTTGTAAATTATGAACAGGACCAGCCTGACTCTTGTCTGTGCTGGAGTTTAAATGATCAGCAAAACACTGCATAGCTTGCACTGTCAGTAAGTACATCTGGTGTGCTGCTCACGCTGGGGATGGGGGAGAAACTGCTAACTTCACTGGGTCTCTTTCAGCCCTATTCTATGACCTGGAGCCTTAAAAATGCCTATCTATATATAGCTGCTACCGGCTCAGGGCAGAGGATAATCAGAGTTATCTTCTCCAGAGATTAAGTCTACTGCAGACCTAGAAGCATGTTGCTCTGGAAACCCTCAAGTCACCCTAAGCAGAAGGCAGTCTCTCCCATCAATAACTAGGGCCAACCACTGGTACCCTGGGAGGCCAAAACTGACCTCTAACCCTCATGCTTCATCCAAATCACGACCTGCATCTCTATCCCGACCAACAGTGGGCTGTTGTGGGCGGCAGAGTGGCCATGACTGCTCGGACTAAAGAGACCAAGACACAGCTTTCCCTCTCTGCTGGTGGGGATAGGACCATTGAGACAGCAAGGGGAAACCTGCTGAGCTCCAGCTTCCTTCCCCACCCCAGGAGATGCTGCAGGTGGGATGCTCACTCTGGGCCCAGTGCTCAGTTGGTATAAACATGATCCCATTCCTTACCTCTGCATAATCAGCCACAAGCAGAAGCTCCACATACTTTGTAGCCTGCAGAGCCTCCCGTCTCACCTACAGCAGCAGTAACACAGGTTATTCCCCCAGTAACCCCCAAGAAGCTCTTCACAAAACTTACGTACAGGTAGGTTTTCCCAGTTTACTTTTTACTAGCCATTCCCCGTGCCCCATCACACACAGGGACCTCCAGATGTGGTTGACTTATGGCAACCAAGCATCACAAGTCAGTTTAGCTACAGCCAGTGCCCATGTTCCTGTCCTCAGCCCTGCTCACCCTCTGACGTGGTGGTTTCATCCCAGTTGTAAAGTCCCTGAGCCAGTCTTTGGTTGCGTCCCCGGGGTCCTGGTAGCCACAGGCTCCTCTCTGCAACCTCAAGTCATCCAACCTGTAAATTAAGTGCTGGTTTGGGCTGTCGGGAGCTGGCTCTAAGATATAGCTGGAATTGCTGCTCAGTACAATAAGACCTCTGTTGAAATGGGAAGAAATAAGAGGGAAAGTTAATTACTATCACAGCAGCTGCAGACAAATCCTTCTGCTGCTGCTGAGCTCTTGCCTGACCCTAGCAAGGCACTTATCCTTAACAGGACATCTAGGTCACTAATAAAAAGGATGGGAATATTTTGAGTTCAGAGGGGAGAATCCTTCAGCTTGTATATTTCAGTGGGCCTCAGACGTTCAATTGAGGGGCTTTTGGAGATGCCCTGCAACAGTGCTAACATGGGAAGCACTAATTTTAAATACAGCTTTTCCGTGGAGGAAGCTTTTCAACCAATTGCAGACACTTGTCTTTAACAGAACTGACCTGAAAAAAGTAAAGACTTTGTCAACCACAGACAAAAACACAGTTCTTTCTGCGACTTGCACATAGCCATATTCTGGTCTTCTCAATGAGCGTGTTACAGCTAGGAGACCTGGACATCTGTGCTTGATGCCCACTAAATGCAAGGCTCAACGGGCAGCACACCTCCTTATGAAGGCTCAGGGTGAAGACAGCGATGTGTGTGCAGCTCCCATGCCCTACTGGCAATTAGGATGCCAAGTTGCTGCCAGCACATGCTGACAGTGCAGGGATGCAGGAACCCAACTGCAAGTGCACACTGAGACATCTCTACTCTCCCTCACAGATGGAAGGCAAAGTCCAGGAAGAGGCAGTCTGATGGGAGCAAGGCACACCTGTGACAAGTTTAGCTTTTGGATTACTAATTATTGCAAGCCACAGGTGGCTGCACTGTCTTGTTTATCTTGAGGCTCTTTGGCCTCTGCTACAGTCACTTAAGATGTCTCAGGTTTGCTTTGGCACTGGCTGTTTCCTGGCTGGAGCAGATCCCATCAGCACAGCTTCCAATCAGTGCTCGAGAGCAGATGACCACTAATATCAATAAAGCCCATGTGGTGTTTGGAAACAAACTCTGAGGTGGTGTAAATGAATGCAGCTCCCTGGCCACAATGAGCTGTTTCACTTACTCCTGCTGAGGATGCAGACCATCTTTTCCTGCCAAAGACTCCATTACTACCAAAGTAAAGGGTTTAAATGCAGAAGACACACAACCCCACCACCACCAAGGGAGAAAGCGAACAGCAGGTCTCACAACCGAGAAAGGAGTTCAGACGTGAAGACTCTGCCCCGAAGTGCACACAAAAACTTGTTCTGAAAGAATAGGAGAAGGAGTTGGTTTCTCCATTACTGTAGAGTATTGGGCTGGGATGTGGTGAGTCCTGTCCCTGTCTCTGTAATGGATGCAGCACTGAGTCTTTTGCTCCGGTGGGCTCTTGAGTCACACTCACTCATTGCACCAATCCATGTTGCAATACAAAGGAGTCTAGGAGCTGGCAGGCCATGGTTCCTAATGATACCCAAATTTCTGCACTTTCCCAACACGCTCCCTTTCATGCTCAGAATTCTTGGTTGGGTGGCCTTTCAGAACAGGTTAATCTACCCAGAATGACGAGAAGATGAGCAGAAGCATTCCCACAGCTCCAGCATCATCGTAGGCACTTACCGCAGCCCTTGGCATGTGCTGAGCGTGACACTGGAGTGCTCCCAGCCTCTCACAACCCCATGGTAAAAGCAGTGATCCTGGAAGGCAGAGGGGAGCAGGGTTGGAAATGCAGTTTCAGGGTGGACACACACTATATTTGGACATCAGAGTCCCACACGAGTACTGCCGATACTCCAGAAATAGTTCTCCTTGTACTGTGGCAGTTGACTGTCAGAACTAAATCTCTGCAAGTCTGCATTGAAATCTGGCCTTTTGGCTGCCATGCATGGCCTGTACAAATGCATCAAATAGCTCCTTGTTGCCAGTAAAAATTGAGAGCTTTAATCCCCTAGGAAGCAGCTCAGATGGCTGCAGCATTTAGGCTGATCCAAGGCTTTCTGCCTGTAACAGGAGCTGCCTATCGATGGCAGCTGGCCCTGGGTCAGGACCCCAAGGATGTGCCTTCAGGCCCAGAGAGGGTGACACCATGGGCAGTGGGGAAGTCCATGTCTGGGGGCTCCTGGCAAGACAAAGGCAGCCTCTGGCAGGAACAAGGAGGCCCTGGGGCAGAAACGCCAACATGTTCATCACATCCCTTCCCCTCACCCTGGGGCAGCATTAGTAAAGATGATCTCATGGGAGGTTTATCTTTTATTTTTGCATCGTGACCAATGCACATCTTTGTGCCACTGCAGTGGAGAGCCAGCCAAGGCCTGTGTGAGATCAGTGATTTATGAGTTTTATACTGAACAGGAGCCAGCTTACACAGGCTGGGAA